>ML309167.1:630-58261 GCA_005239505.1 Nicotiana paniculata | reverse complement strand
AGGATACCAACAAACTCAAAGAACGGAGCAAGCTCACACTTACGAATTTGAGAGAGAGAGACAGCGAAGTATAACATTTTTTCAGTGTATGGAAAAAGAAGCCATGCCTCAGAATTTATAGGCAACTATTGGAAGAGGTGTGATGTCTGTTCAGGAAAAAGTGTCTGTTCAGGAAGGAAAACAACGTTCAGCAAAGGCAGCATTTTTGGATTTCAGTTAATTCTGTTAATGAACTAACTGACATTTAATTTAATTATTAAATAATTAATTAAATAAACTTTGTCCAAAAATAATCTTATCGATCATTTGACAAATCCGAAGTCGAAGCCGAGCGAGCGACGACGACGGCGCGAGGATACATCCTCTTCAACTCCTTTTAAGAGCTCTAAGAAGTGATCCTATATTTATACACACAAGTGTAGTTGTCTTTCACCAATGTGGTACAAAGTTCACGACAAAAGCTAACTTGATTCAAATTTTCATTTCCCTCCATTTTATTTCCCAATTCACACTCTTAGACTTTTAAGCCCAATGCTTAAAGTCCAACAGAGATAAGTAATTTCTACTCTGGACACGTAAAATCTTTATTCAGGTGATCATTTTCCAATTAGCTTTAGTAAATAACCATCAATTAACTAGTTGAAGTCTTCCTTTTCGCCAATCTTAATTTTTTACTAACGTGGAAAAAAAAAAATCTTCAGCATGGCACACTGCATATGGAGCGAGTATAGGAATTTGAAAGAAAAAAATTCAACACGGCAAATGAATATGATGGATGGATGTGACTCATCTACCCTTAACCAAAGTACTACGGTTAGAGTTTTGGAAATGGTAAAATTTCTTATAGAGAGCACTTCCCATTTAATCTGCCCTATACAGTGAAACATTTGATCAGTCTCGTCAATGAGTTAGGCATATGAGATGGTTATAACCAAAAAAACAAAAAAAAAACAAAAATTAGGCTCAAGAAATTGAGACACAGTTGTGTGTTAGCATTTTACCTGAATTTTTAATCTATTATGAATTTTTTTTTGAAGGAAGAGGGAAAAAACCCTATAAAGAAATAAATTCTCTTGGTATACCTTATCTTTTTCTCGGAGAAAAAGTCTTGGATATCTATAAATTGAGGATCTCTACTTTCCAACAAATTAAGATAACAACATCCACAATGTAGTCTTATAGAAAGTTTTGATTAGGGGAGACTATTCTCTCAAAAAATTATTGTCATTTTATATTAATAATAAATCATACGTGGATCGATTGACCAAATCAATATAAAATATATATTATGCCTAGTTCGGTACATATTTTTTGTAGTCTTATTTATGTATTCAAGATTCGCTTTATTAGGTGCCACATACATTATGTTATTTCAATCTCATTATTAATCATTTAATTGTATCTGACTTGAAAGTGAAACCACCTGAAGATTAGCGTACGTTTTGCATCAAAATGAAGTGGATAGTGGAAGTCCAGTAACATCTTCCACCCACATATATCTAGTAGTAAAATAGAATTTCTTCAAACTTATGCTTTTCCTTTTGCATGCATCTCGTTCCCTCCTTCTATCCTATTATATACCCATAAATTAAAGCGTTTTTAAATGGAGCATTTCACATTGAACAAATTATTCTGTATAAAATACACAAGCTAACCAATTTTCCAACCACAAATTTTTCTTTTTTCTTTTATTTTGATATTGATTGATCAGCTTCCACCCACAAATTTGGATAGATGTATAGACAGCACTTGCTCTCTTTCTTAAGCGAAACCTACAGTATTTATACCTCAGAGGAATACTAATTAAACAGTTCAGGACACCAACCTTAAATACTTGCATAGATTATATTTAATAATTTATCATCCTTCATATTTTGCTCTCCAAAACTCTCTCTTTTAGGTTCCAAAGAAATGGGTGATATGTTGCGTTTGGCAGTAGGAGTAATGGGTAAACCACACTTTTCTTTTCCAATATCTTGGAATAATTTGTATATATAGTAATTACTTCTAACTAGTATTACATGATATAAACGTGCATGGTTTTATTTTGTTCCAGGGAATGCCGCCTCCATGTTGCTCTATGCTGCACCAATGTAATTACTTATATATTACATTGTTAATCTCTAATTATATTTTAGATCATATATATACATAATATCGTTTATTATGTATTTAGTCACATTTTTGTTTCCTTGTGTTTGGCAGACTTACTTTCTGTAGAGTTATAAAGAAGAAGAATACTGAAGGATTTTCATGCGTACCTTACGTACTGGCATTGTTCAATTGTTGTCTCTACACATGGTATGGGTTACCAGTAGTAAGTTATCGATGGGAAAATTTCCCAGTGGTTACTATTAATGGAATAGGGATTCTTTTGGAGATCTCATTTATTCTCATATATTTCTGGTTTTCTTCTGCTAAAGGAAAGGCAAGTTATAATATCTCATCGAAAGTGTTTCTGTATATTGGCACGTCTATAATTATATAGCATAATGCATTATTAATTAATTAGGTTTTTATCTTAAAAGCAGAAGGAGGTAGCTAAAATGGTGGTGCCTATTCTTCTAATATGCGTGGCAACAGGGATTATATCGTCGTTTGTGTTTCATGATCATCGCCGTCGCAAGGTTTTTGTAGGAAGCATTGGATTGGTAGCGTCAGTGGCTATGTATGCTTCCCCTTTAGTTGTTGTGGTAAGTCATTGATTTATAACAGCAAATAACATTTTCATAACAAATCTAATAATTAGGTGACCTTAAGAATAGATCATAATAACATGTTATAGCCAATTAAATTAAGCTAATATTTCTTTACACTGTCGATATAATTAACTTCGTTTTCCATTTACTTTAGTACAACGGGATCCTACTTAATGATGACATTACTCCTTTGGCAACTACACTCGAATCATAAAAAAAAAAGTATTTTAAACAATATCGATGTCAAATATCTTAAATAATGTCAAACCATACTCTACTAGCTAGACCCCTCTTTATTCTTTTATGTTTTAACTTTTTGTATAATTTACTTATATTGATAGATTATTACTATTATTTAATTACTCACGTACGTGGTACTTAATTATGGGTTGATGGTGAATGCAGAGACAAGTGATAAAGTCAAAGAGCGTGGAGTTTATGCCATTTTACTTGTCATTTTTCTCTTTTCTTGCTAGCTGCCTTTGGATGGCCTATGGACTCTTGAGCCATGATCTCTTTCTTGCGGTTTGTATATATATTCTACCTTTAATCTTTTTCTTTTTTATTTTTTCATAATTAAATTCAAAGCTATATATATAGATGAATAGTGTTATGTGAATATTATCAACTTCAACCTTTTCTGAAAAAGTCGTCTTCTTTTTAACTCCTTCAGTCTCCAAATCTGGTAGGAACACCCCTGTGTATCCTGCAGCTTATACTGTATTGCAAGTATCGGAAGAATCCGATAAAGGAAAAACCACAAAAATGGCCAGATTTGGAATATAACGAGGAGAAAATCAAGCAAGAATTCCCGTTGGATGAGATAAATGAATCGAAGTTAATTGTCACTGAGAATCTCAACACCAAGATTTGAAGAATTTTTCGTAATTTACTTAAGGTATACTATACAAATTCTCACATTGTGTGTTGCCATCTATTTACCTTATGACTTTGTTTCATTCTTGTTATATATTGGTAAATAATTAATGCAAGAGTGTTGTTACTATATATTTCATTTTTGGACAAGCAGGTAAAAACTATTATTACTCGATCAAGGAGTTGCGCTCACCAACGTCGTTCAGAAATATTTGCATTGATTTGTCTGTTGTGTAACTCTTTATAATTCTCTTGAGGAATATATAGGACGAATTTTATTTTGTGCCTCAAGCTTCTCTTTTCTTGCATTGTTCGTTTTTCATCTTTTTCAGTACTTTTGCTATGAGCTATATAGTTGACCAAGCAATCACTCTGCTTTATAAAACATAGATTATTCTATAAGATATTATTACAAATTATGACACCTTAAAACAAACCTGTTTCAAGCCCCTTTTAAACAGGCAGTTGTCAGGCGTTGCAACAGGAACCATAAAGTTAAGTACAAAATCTTAAATTATTTCTCGACTCATCAGTCACGATTAAGGAAAGACTAATTAATATATGAAAGATAATCAAATACTACTAGCCCGTTTGGCCAAGCTGCAAAATCAACTTATTTTGAAAAGGTAGCATTCTACCGATGTCAAGTAATGGACTGGTTTCTTCAGCCCTTTTTCTATGTGTTGGTGTTCTATATGCCATACTTATTTATTATTAGAAAGACCTATTCGTAATAATTTGAGTTTATTCATTCTGTCTTTCTTTATGAATTTTTATAATCTATGGATAAAATAAATGCGATAAAAACCAATAGGAATATTATAAAGACAATAAAAAAAATTTTAAACAGGGTATATAGTACTATCAATTTATTTTCAATCGTGCATATTATATGTATCCTTAAGATATTGAAACGCTACCATTATTGGTAACAAATCAATAACGATTCATACAAGCTAAATCTTCTAATCATAATTAAGCCAAAGAAAGAACATCAATTTAATTAATTCATTTTTCTCTTTATAAAGAGGTTTCCTTTCGTCCAAAAATTGACTCCAGTTTTTACAAATCAAAAAATCAATATCACTAAGGGTGGGTCGTAAACCTTATTAGATACCATTGACTCTTATAGATGAATATGTGCTTCTTCGCCTGTTGAAAAGCTAGCCCTTGCTCAAAAATCTTTTTTATTTAGCACTAGAGGCCGAATCCCCCGCTGGCCATCGGGCACCGAGTGGTAAGGCCATGATAAGACCAAAGATCTTGAGCGACCGATCCGGCAGAACAACTCAAAAGATAAAGAAGTATCGTTAATCTCTCCATGCTCGTTCAGAGGACTCACAGAAATACCCCGGGCGGTGCCACATTGCGTTCGACGTACAACAATGTGTTGAACTACTTCAACTAGTCTGATCAAGAAATTGAATTTCAATTATTTGTGGAAACATATCAATTGGTCGAACCCTTGATAAAGGAAAGAGATGTTGTGTATGAATCACTCACATATTCTTCTGAATTATATGTATCCGCTGGATTAATTTGGAGTTCCACGGGCATCGAAAAGGAAGAGTAAACCTCACCGATTTTTAACGTCTGAACCTCATTTTTCAATTATTCAACCATTTCATTTTACCAAGTTCAATGACTTTCCTCTTCTTCTTCAGACACATTTGATAGCAAAAAGCATTAACGCTGCAAAGACCAATGCCCCAATTGTTGTACATAGAGTTGTAATTCANGTTCCTGTTTAGTCCCCTTCATTTCGGAAGCTGTTTCTATTTCTACATCTCTTTCTTCCTCACTTTCCACCCTTTCTTCTGTTTTTTAGGCTTCTTTCAGTTTCTTAGTAAGAATGGGTGAGGGTATTCTGCCTAAACAGTAGACAATACCGAATACCAATGGGTGAGGGTATTCTGCCTAAACAGTAGACAATACCGAATCCCAGATCTCCATAGACGACTAATGGTAGGGGCTGCATTTTTCGGAAAGAAAGATAGTGGCAAAAGGATGTTAATCAAGAACCGACGTCTCATGCCGACCCCTTTTGGTGAGAAGCATTTTGTGTTTAACTAACTAATTTGACGGAAAAGGGTCATATATGCCACTGAACTGTACGAATTAGGACAGATATGCCCGTCATTAATAGTTTGGCACAGATATGCCAAATTCGTCCAATACTTGATCATTCATGCCCTTAGTTTAACGGAACCATTACTTTGTCTTTCTTAAATAATTAATAACCGGACCCAACCAAAATCTGCTGACATGATCCGTTAGGACCCGACCCACCCTTTTTTCAAAGATATTTTTTGATATATTATTTTTGTTTGATTGAGAAATTGTGTGATAATCATATTTATTTATTTGAGTAATTTGATAATCAATTTTTTTTGTTATACATTATTTCGAGAAGTAATCATACTAAAAATAGTAATTGATATTTATTTATTATATTGACAATATATTATTCGAATTAGTTTGTGCTTTCTTCAATCATTTTACCATATATCTCATAACAAGCACCACTGAGAAAAATAAAAATAGATGGTAAAATGATTGAAGCACAAACTAATTTGAATATTATATTATTAAAATAATAAATAAATATCAATTACTACTTTTAGTAGGATTACTTCCTGAAATGATGTATAACCAAAAAAAATTGATTATCAAAATACTCAATAAATAAATATGGTTATCACACAATTTCTCAATCAAACAAAAATAATATATCAAAAAATATCTTTGAAATAAGGGTGGGTGAGGTCCTAACGAATCGGGTCAACAGATTTTGGTTGGGTCCGATTTTTAATTATTTAAGAAACACAAAATAGTGGTTCCGTTAAACTAAGGGCATGAATGAGAAAGTATTGGACGGATTGGGCATATCTGTGCCTAACTATTAACGACAGGCATATCTGTCCTAATTCGCATAGTTCACTGCATATATGGCCCTTTTCCGTTAATTTGAAAAATACTTCTGAGAAACAATTAGTGTTTGGCAAAACTTTAAGAAACTATTTCTAAACGTATTTTTCTCAAAAGTGTTTTTCAAAAAAGTATTTTTGGAGAGAAGCTACTTTTTTCTGCTTCTCCAAAACTGTTTCTACTTCTCATCAAAAACACTTCTTTTCCTTTCAAAAGCTTGGCCTAGAAAAAAATACTTTTGACCCAAAAAAAAGTGTTTTTACCTCAAAAGAAACTGGGCCAAACAGAATATACATCCACGACATCCACTACTAATTTTTTTGGTCGGAAAGAAAGAAGGGAAGGAAAAAGGTAATAGTAATTTTCTTTGATGTGGGAATGACTAGGAGAGAAAGGAAAGAAGAGGTTTTATTAGAGAGGACAGTTGAGTGGAATTTCAAAAACCATAGAGTTCTTGGTTATGACTTTGTTCTTTTTTTCCCCTCTCCCTAAGGCCTAAACTTCATCCATACTTAAAAGGTAGAATACAGCGGCAGCTTGTCCTCGCTTTTCACTTTGACTCTCCATCTAAAATTTATTTCATTTGAACACTTTAACCATGTATTTACTGTGTCATTTACATACAATATGCTGACATGGCAAGGTAAGTGTTTCTCACATTTTTCAAGCGCTTGAAATTATCCAAAAAAATAAATACCACATACTTCTTACCGGCAAATGAATAGTTTATGTCGGAAATTTTTCCGGTCAACTTCTCATTTTAAATTTTCAGATTTATTCACAGGATTACTACCAAATCCTACCAAATTTTGAACTCAAAATTGCAATGAGTAACGGAAGAAGAAAGTTCCGAACTTTTCGCTGAAAGCCAAGAGTTGCAAAAATAGCTCGAACTTTTCCGGTGAACTAACAATATGGTCAGTTCAGTGGAAATAATTTCCATGTTAGCTCAGGTTGATAAGGAATGGAAATAATAATTCATGCCACTGAGTTGATAATAATTCATGCCACTGAATGGAAATAGCTCGAACTTTTCCGGTGAAAGCCAAGAATTTCATCGTGCTTCAGCAAACCCAAAACGAACCAATCTCATCCAAATCTTCGCCAAATGATTTAAAACTTGAAATGAGAACTCTAATCAACATCAATACCAAGCCCCAGTGATCAATTCGAACAAACAGCCGCAAAATCAAAAGACCTAAGTTTGTCTTCTTGGTCGAACAATCAGTTCAAGTTTCAAACCCAAAACCCTAGAAAATCAGTTCAAATCGAGCTCAAATCTTCAGACTTCACCTCGTATCAATGTTTACAACCAAAAACTCGAACACTAAGCCAACTTCGAACCCTAATTTTCATATTTTCAAACGACCTAAGTTCAGAAATTTTCCGGTGAAAGCCAAGAATTTTGCAAAATTTTGCATTCGTTTTGTTCGATTTGGAACTCTGAAACTCCATTTCCGGCAATTTGCCTAGAATTGAGCCAAGTCATAGTTATGAGAATACTTTGTTTGGCAGAAGAAGATGGAAAGAAAGGGGTGTTGGGATCGTTGGGGAAGATGACGGAGGGGAGGGGTGGGTTGGGATTTTTGTTTTTTCTTTTATTCTTTTTCTTTTCTCAAAAGTCTTTTTTTTAATTTTTAATAAACCTATGTTTCTCCATCTTATTCGTTACTCTGGCGTGTGAATTCCACGCATCTATTACGTTTGGCTGCCTAAAAATTTTGTGTCTAAATGACACATTTGAGATGTGGTTGGAGTGTTCAAATGGAACGGAACTAAAATACAAAGTGAAAAGTGAGAACAAGCTTAATGACATGCCGATGTATTTTGCGTACTTAAAACTTCCAATTCCTCTCCTTTCCTTGTAGTCCCTAATTTTTTTTGGGGACGAATGACACAAATAGGATATTTTCTGGCGCGGGGCTTCTTTCACAAAACTTCTGCATAAAAAAATCAATAGTAACAAGAAAGTATCCTATTTGTGTCATTTGCCCAAAAAATTAGGGACTAAAAGAAAAGGAGAGGAATTTTAAAGCACGTTGAGCAAGATTTTTCTTAAGCGGCAGAATTTAAAAACATGAGAGCAGGATTTTCCTTAACAACTAGTACGGTAATCCTCAGGATTTTACTACAATGTTGAATTTTGGTGATCGTCAGAATTACTGGTGCTTCAAAGTTCTGGCGCTCAAGGAAAATTCTGTCCAATATGTTTTAAAATTTGACACGTGGCTATTCTCCCAAAATTAACGGGGTCAAAATATAAACAGTGGCTTAAAAGAAGTGCATCCAGCGTATTTTCCCAAGTGTTTTTCATAAGTGAGAAATCCTCGAGGGCTTGTCGCCACAGTTTAACACTTGGTGGATAATGGACCAGGGGCGGAGGGAGAGTATAACTTATGGGTTCGGCCGAACCCAGTAGCTTTCGTTCAAACCCTGTATTTGTCTTAAGAAATTCATTGAACATATATAAATTGTTAATTTAGAACCCACTAACTTAAAATATTTAGAATCACGAACCCATAAGTTTCAAATCCTGACTCCACCTCTGAAATGGACTAGTCACTCAATGTTTCTCCACTTAAATACCAGACTCAGTCCCTAATATTTTGTCTCTCAAATTGGCCATTTTCTCTAGATTAATTCAAAAGACCAGCAGATTTATACAGGTAAAATATGAGTTTTTCCCCAAAAATGCATCAGAATTACCACCAAAAAAAAAAAAAAAAAAAAAAAGGTAACAGAAAACATCAGATTATGCCAGGAAAGTGAATGCAGCTCCAAAAACTAATAGTCGCACTGCTTCTTAGAAAACCCTTGTAAAATATGAGATTTATTCCAAAACAGCATCAAAATTACCAAAAGAGATCAGAAAAGCATCAGAATTTCGCTGTGAAAGTGGACACAGCTCCAGAAGCTAAAATTCCTACTATTTCTAAGGAATATGAAATGTATACCACTTTGTAATCAATAATGTCACAGGATAATGAAAGAATATATACTGAGGACCCGTCAAAATGTTGAAGACTTATGAACAAGAACGACAATATCTCAGAATAAATCAACACCTACCAAACCTGTGCCTTGAGACCAGCGGCGGAGGCAGGATGATCGCCAAGGGGGTCAAAAAAAGGAAAAAGCTAAAAAGGTTGTAGCTAGTGAGAATAGAATCAATGACATTAAAAAGGTTTTGAACCCGCTTGACCACTAAGCTATGCTTTTGGGCTATTGCAAGGGGATTTAAAACATAATATGTAGAGGTAAAATACAGATTTTGCCTTACATATACAGTGTAACTTTTCGGCGAAGGAGGTTCGAGTGAACACCCTCCCGCCCCCCTAAATCCGCCACTGTTTGAGACATTATGATTTTCGACGTGCATTAATCTGGGCAGATGAAGGCCTCATATACAGAGATTAGCCATATGAATCTAGGACTAATTTTGATCTCAGGCACCATCCTAGGATGAAGGATCATTCATGTGCCAAAGCCAACCAACACCCATTGTCTGTCATGAAATTCAATATTGCTATATAGAAAGTGAGGCAAGATTTAAACAATTTTTTTTTAAAAAAAAAAATTGGGGGAAAACAGAGTAAAAGCATAGAGAAGTCAAAACGATGAAGCAGCAAGAACACAAATTGAAGAAGTTTACATGATGCTATGGATTCATCGATGCTAATTCAATTTTTGGACAAAAAACTAATAACATCAATCAAATACCATGGGTGTTCTGCAATATCAATGTAATCAGGAAGATTAACTAAGATAGTAACTCGCTTTCCCCATATAATCTTGAAGAAGTACAATCAAAATTAATTTCAGAATTCACATTTGCTGTTAGGTTTTCCAAAGTCGAGTAAATTATATCACAAAAATGATGTGTTCTATCATCTACATAAAAAAATTGAACCTTGTTGTTTAGTTCAATCCAACTATATCCAGGATCCTTCTTATACTGCAGATTTCTCAATGCTTTCCTCGCTCTCATCTTCTCCAACCACCTGCCAAATCCTGCATACATATTGGACATGATAACACAGCCGGACGTAGACTTGGGATCCAATGAGAACAATTTCTCAGCCACCCTCTCGCCAATTTCCACGTCCATCCAGAACCAACAAGCATTAAGCAGTGCAACAAAGATAATGCTATCTGGTTCAATATGCATTCCGTTAACAAGCTTCTCAGCTTCATGTAGATGGCCTGATCTTCCAAGAAGATCTACCAAGCACGTGTAGTGTTCCAGGGTGGGTGTTATACCATATTGTTCTTGCATAACGTGGAAAAGTCTTGTGCCCTCCCCCACCAAACCTACACGAGTACAAGCCAATAAGACACCCACAAAAGTTGCTGCATTTGGATCGATTGCTTCGTCTAACATTTGGTGAAAACGTTTAAGCGCCTCAGAGCCAAGGCCATGATGTGCATACCCGTTAATCAGAGCTGTCCATGCTGCTACATTAGGAAAAGCAATGCTGTGAAATGAAGCTTGAGCATCGACAAGGCTCCCACATTTGGAGTACATGTCAACAAGAGCTGTTCCAACATAGTTATTGGATCCGAATGGAGTTTTAATCAGATCTGCGTGAACCAATTTACCTTGCTGAAGTGATCCAAGGCAGGAGCAAGCGTGAAACAGGACAGCAAATGTTGACCTAGTTTGGCTAATTGCTAACCTTCTCATGGTCGTATACAACTTCAACGCACTCTCATGTTGATCGTTTTGGGTATATCCTGAAATCATAGAATTCCAAGTAACAGAATTTTCCTGTACTTTGGCTTCTTTAAAAAGCTCAACAGCTTTATCGATTCCACCACTCCTTGAGTACACAGTAATCATGGTATTGAGGGAAATTAAAGTTCTTTCTGGCATCTCCAGAAACAACTGTTTTGCCTCCTCCACTCGGCCAGACATGGCATATCCTTTGATCATCAAACTGTATGAAGCTGGATCCCCCTTGATCAATCCATTAAACAGTGATCGAGCTTCCCCAATCCTGCCTGCCTTGATTAGCCCTCCAATCAGCAAGTTCGAATCATTTAAGTAAGGATTAACTAGTGCACTATAAACCAACATAGCATCATCAAGAACCTCACAGTTACAATAAAAATCAACCAGTGCACCAGAAACTGAATTATCCCACTCAAACCCAAGCTTCACTACCAACCCATGAAGTGCTCTACCCTCATATAAAGATCCCAATCTACCGGAAGCCCTCAAAACACAGTCCAGCGTGAATTCATTCGGGACCACGTTATCATCCTCTCTCATGAACCTAAACAACTCTAAAGCCTTGTGACATCCACCTTCGACCTTTGAGTATCCAGAAATCAAAGTGGTCCAAGCAACAACATCACGGGTTGGCATTTTCCTAAATATCTCCAAAGCATCAGTTAGCAGGTTACATTGGACATATCCCGCAAGCATCAAGCTCCATAACAACTCATTCTCCTGATGCAACACATCAAATACCATCCTCGCATCTTCAATTTCACAACAAGTGGAGTAAAGATACAATAAAGCACTACCCACAAAACGAAAACTTTGATATCCAGATTTCAAGACTAGCCCATGGACTTGCTTACCACGACTAAGCGACTGTGATCGAGCACAAACACTTAGCACTGAGGAAAAAGTAGACTCATTTAGCTCCATATAGCTGCCGTGCATCAAAGAAACTAAGTTTAACGCTTCGGTGAACTTACCCCATTTGGAATAACCAGCAATCGTGGTATTCCATGAGACAACGGTTCTCTCGGGCATTTCGTCGAACAGCTTTCGAGCCTGTTCAATTGAACTCTCTTTCATTAGCCTTGTTACGGCTTTGTTAGTGGAGACAACGTCGGACTCCCATGGACGACCATTATTTCTATAATAGCATATGTTTGAACAAAATCTGAGACTCCCTTTCCAGCGGTTATGCTTCCAGGGACCCGTAAATAATGGCCTTATAATCATTTCTTTATTTTTACTATATATCCCGTCAAAGCAAACGGATCAGGCGACTGTAAAAATAAATTTTCAAGATGGTCGCAATCTACGAGTTCTTTGTCAGACTGATACAGTTTCTCCTCCGTAAAAACTCCTGAAGACACATGACTTTGGTCTTTTTGGGGAGTTCATAAATAAGGTTAATTCTCAACTTATAGCATATTTGTAGTAGTTCAATCATCAATTTATTTTTTCTAAATCATAAAATAACTCAAGTTTATTTTGACAAATAGCCATAATTAACTGTTGATTAAAAATCAGCCATTATTTTTAAATAAATCGAAATTAATCACTCTTTAATAATAATATTTGAACAATAATATCCTTCCACATATCGTTGGCACACAACGACTTCTTTATAAAAAATAAAGGGTTAATTGTTCAAAAATAAAGGCGTTTCTCTTTCTCCTTCTCAAACTCACAAGAGTGCTATTTGTATAAATTTGAATTCCAAGACAATGTCCTGAGATTTAAACTTCTATAAGTGAACTTTAGAATACTTCAATTTGCAATTCAAAATTTCAAGAAAATGTCATGTCTGCATAAATATATTTTACGATAGTTTAATATCGATTTGCCCGTATTTCATTGTAAATTTGAGGCATAATAGTGAACTCTAAGATACTGTCCTATAGACATAATGATATTAGGCACATTTTATGATATTTTAATATCTATTTGCTGTTATTTATACGTCTTTTATTGTGTTAATAATATGGCCTACTATGCTAATAAATTATACAAGGATAGTCGTTAATCATGAATGAGAATAAAAATTTACACTATCAATATATAAAAATTACTTAAGTCATACGCCTAAATATGTCCATACCATATCATTACTCCTTAGTCAAATAAGTTGGAAACCTAATTAAATATGTCCAAAAGAAAAACACATGAGTTGCTCTATCAACACGTGTCGCTCAAATGTTTCCGTTGACTGTTTCATGCAACTGCATGCAGAAAGACACGTAACCCCCTGACCAGAATAGAGGCCACACTCCCCGTTTCTTACATCTCCATCTTCTCTCCCCTCTAATCAATTACTTCTTTCTTTTCTTAACTGTAGAGAGAGCATCGTTTCGTCTTCTTCTTCAGCAACATTAATGGTGAAACTAGCATCAGCACGCGAGATCCGAATGTACGGGCCAAGGTTGACCCGAAACAGATTCGAGTACATCAACGCGGGTCTATACATGTTCTCAACGATTTTGCTTGTAGGTGGGTTTGCGGCTCAGTTTTCCAAAGAACCTGTGTCCGGTTTGGTTCTGTTGCTATTAGCCTTGGCAGTGATCATTGTAGTGAATGTACATGATCTTATGGCTCATCTTGCTGCTATTGACTATAGATTTCTGTTGCTCGGATTTGACCCGCAGCTTGCCCTCGTTGAGTTTGCTGTGCCCGTTGTTCACTCCTTGGGGACTCTTCTTTACTTCTTAGGAATTCTTTTTCTCTTCACTAAGGTAATTTATTCCTTTATTTATTTTCTTTCTGCTTAACTTTAATTTGTGTCTTTCAAATATGGATTTAAACTATATACACTCACAGTGTAAAATTTCTTTTTACTACAAGTGTAATTTGACCCGTGATGATAACAATTTCTATCATATTGGTTTACCTATAATTATCTTATCTAATTGTGTACTAGTACTCCCTCCGTTCATCTTTACTTGTCCACTATTGACTTATGCACACTCGTTACCATGATATCCATATTAATTGATGCATATTTTTAATCATTTTGAGAAAAATGATTTGAAATGAGTAATTAATTCTATGGGTATAACACAGAACAAAGAAATTGTCTCTCTTGATATACTAAAAGTGACAAGTAAGAGTGAAGAAGTACTATTTTTTTTTTATATTGTTAGTGCATAGAGCGTAAACTCTTAGTTACATAGTGATTATGCATTAAAAGGCACCAAAATTAGACAGTTTGACCCTCAATTCTCCAAATCGCATCACATAAAATGGGACGGAGGGAGTACCATTTTTTTATCTAATTATCCGTCCCTTCTTTATCTAACTTAATTGTGTAAATATTTTTTATACCGTTAATGCATAGAGCTTAGAAGTCTTTAAATACATAGTAATGCATCGCGAACTAATTTTAAAATTTTGGATATGTATGTAGTTTCAGTAGTGTACTGTTTCTGAACTCTTTATTATGTTTTGGATATATTATGTTTAATAAAATTAATGTAGGCAGAGAAGGGGTATGACAATTTCAAAGTGGAGAAGCAAGCTGTGAATCTGCTTATTGCTGGGCCTGCTTTGTGGCTGCTTGGTTCAATTCATAACTCGTGTCAAATTTATGAAAGAGCTGATGGACATGTTCAAATCTTGCAACAAAGCGTTAACATTCCTTTCCTGTTGGGCAGTTTACTGTTTCTGGTAGGAGCACTCCTCAATTGGAGAGAGCAATCAGGACATGTCCACCATGGCTTGAAACTGTTAGTAAGTAGTCCAACACCTTACAAATTATCGATATGGAAAAATCTTTTTATGGAGGTACCGTTTAACTCGTTCATAGTCTCATACTACCTATGTGATCGTATCAACTATGTGATTTTAGAGCTCGTTTGGTACGAGGGATAAGGGATAATTAATTGAGATGAGTTTATCCCAGGTATAACTAATCTCGGGAGTAGTTATCCCGGGATTGTAGTGTTATTTTTCTCCCTATGGGAGTATGGGATAACTTGTTAGAATAGGATGTGCATAGCGAGAAACTCCCTGACCCTGTCAGCCAAGCATCAAAAAAAGAAAGGAAGGAAGGAGACGAAAACTTCATTTTTGGGAACTTCCTAAAAGTCATTTAACCTGGAATGTTATTTATATAGCAATAGTCCGATTGGCGAAATATAGTGCGTACTGAATGTCATTCATACAGATGTTTCATTTAGCCAATCCAACTTGGGTGTTAGGTATTCTTATTGGTCGATTTCCTTTTTAACTATGTTCATCTCCGACTATTTGTAGGCTTTATAATACATAGTAACACTGTTTGAATGCTTACGAGTATTAGAATCTGTTGCACTGCATTTTTGGATAGTTTGATAAAGTAAATGAGTAGGTAATCCTGAAATGATGCAGAGTGAAGAGTGGGTGTGGTTGGGAATATTTGGGAGCCTATTGCTTCTCACTGGGGGACTAATGAACGTGGTCAAAGTGTTCAAGATGCAACAAATGAGTGGATTGAGGCTGGAGAAGCTACGAGGCGGAGCGCAGGACCGATTAGTGGAAGAAAGAGAGGGGGAAATGCCACTAATTATAGAAGAGCAAAGGAGAAGGAGAAACTCATCCGAGGAGGGAACAACATCAACTACTGTTATTGCCCCAACTCCCTATAAGGATGTTCTTGTTGGTCAGGCTTGAGTTAATCCTTCGATTCGAGGGAATTCTGTGCATTACTCCCATCTTATATAAACGTCGCCAACTGCTCTTGGACATACAACATGAGGATTTACAAGTTTTGCTTGGTCTTGGACCAATAATTTCTCTTAAATACGCTGATTTTACATGTGCTTATTCACAAAACTTCGTATATTACTATATTATAATCACTTGGATTTGGTGTTGAATAATACGGTATCGTATTTGTACTAATGTATGGGTCACTGGGAACATTATACGAAGTGTATTTTTTGTGCCAGTTTTCGGACTTATAATCAGTCATTGAAAAATAACTACTATCTTATGCGAAGAAAATCTGGACAACAATACTTTGGCTAAAACACGAAAAGTTTTAACATAATATAAAGCTTTGAATTCCAGCACATTATGAAAGTCTAGTGCGTTTGTATATAAAATAATTTGGATTCCAGTTTTAAGGGCGCTATTGATCAGATTTTATTTTTACATACAAAAATGGCTGAATTTTGATTATTTTTGAAATTATGACTATTTTTTAATGGGAATTTTTCACAAACCATTATTATTTAGTGGTTATTAGCTAGTTGTAGTTACCATTTAATATATTACTTCTTATAGTTATGTTTTCAGTTTTTTTATAGTGTATTCGATGTATTTAAGCTAAAGTAGTAAAAGTCGGCGCGAAATATGGGGTTATAGCTGGATAGATGAATGTGTGTGGGTGTATGTGATTGTATTCGACTGTATGTTGTAACGTAAACTCTGCAATTTCAGGCCTGGATAGATTTTTTTTAATGGAAAGTGTATAAATTAACATAATAGACTTCCAATATAACTCAACTAATACAATTATATCACCCATAATCGTTTTCTTACGCGAAACATGTTTCTTCCCTTTTTTATTTTATTTTTTTTGTGTGTGCTTCTTTGTTCAACATGTAAAACAGAGAATTCATGATCTATTAAATAAACTAGAGATCGTATACGCGAAATTTGTTTCTTCCCTTTTCTGTTCTTTTTTTCGGGTGTGCTTTTTTGTTCAACAAATAAAACAGAGAATTCATGATCTATTAAATAAAATAGAGATCATATACCAACTATATATTTAGTTGGTGTATTAAATCTGAATACATAATTACAATACGACTATTATATTAATTCATGATCTCTGAATACAATCTGAATACATTGTTGGTATATGTAGTCGAATACATCTGAATACAGATGAATACCAACTGTTATATACATACGATATGATTGTATTGTAAAAAGATGTACTATTTCATTCATCAGAATTGATTCTTTTTTTTTTAATACATATAAATACAACTAAATACAAAACGACGTTTTGTATCACGGATTGTATATGATCTCTGAATATTAAATACATGTATTCAAATATCCTGTTGAAATATATATGAATACAACCTGTTAAATTAATATGAATGTAACCTGTTCATATGAATGCAAGGTGTTGAATACAGATTAATACAATATGTTGAATACATATGAATACACCTGAATACATATTAATACAATCTGTTATACACATATGAAGGTCTAAATATGTATTGTATAAAGGTTTCATAGACTCCTAATATATGTAAATACATCTAAATATATGAAGACAACCTGTAAAATACATATGAATAAAACCTGTGAAAAATATGTGAATATAACCTGGTGAATACAGATAAATAAAAACCTAATGAATAGAGATAAATATAACCTAATGAATATTTCATTCATCAGACTTGATTTTTTTTTTTAATACATATAAATACAACTAAATACAAAACGACGTTTTATATCAGGGACTATATATGATATCTGAATATTAAATACATGTATTCAAATATCACGTTGAAATACATATAAATACAACCTGTTAAATTAATATGAAGGCAACCTGTTGTATTCATATGGATGCAAGATGTTGAATACAGATTAATACAATATGTTGAATATATATGAATACACCTGAATACATATTAATACAATCTGTTATACACATATGAATGTCTAAATATGTATTGTATAAAGGTCTCATAGACTCAGCCCCCAGCTCAGTCGTCTTTGTTCAATTCAAGAACAACCCTAATGTCGTCTCGTCAAGAGGGTCACGATTCTGACTCGAAACTCTCAACTCTTAAAAACCCTGAATCTCACTGTTCCCACTCAACCTGTACAGTAGACGAGCAAAAATCATGGCAAGACGTTGCATATCGTTTTGGAGGATTCTTCTCTCTACCAGTAGACCATCAACAGTCAATTCCTCTCAAAGTGTCAATCCATTCTCGGTCAACGCCTTCAATCTCGCCGCAATGGAGATGGCGTGTATGAAATTAGCGTGGTGATTGGGATTGAGTTGCAGAATCGTGGTTTCTGGCAATGGAGGAAAAGAATGGTGTGTATCAAATTAGAGAGAGATAGAACGCGGGAGTGAGAAGTTTACCTCAAATACGGTAATTATGTGAGAGAAATCTAAAAAAGGAAAGAGAAAAATAACAAATAGCTTATATGGTGGCTTACGGGTAGGAGGTAACCATAAATAGAGTTTTTGCTATAAACATTAAAAAATAGCTATAGAATATAATTTTTTTAAATGATTTTTATTTAAAATAAATAAAGTGTTAACCTTTGCTATAGGAGGTAAAAGTTCCTTTTTTAATTACCAATGTAAATCATACTATTTCAGATTTTTATGCGTATTTGTTAGGCCCTTGAAATTTTTCTTTTCAAGTCTGACCTTGAATATCGTTTCGAATAAGTAGTAACTAACGACGCAAAATAGTTCCTTTTCGGAAACATCAATAGGGAAACAAATATAAGGTTTCTTTTCAAACCATTGTAGGTCGTAAACCTAGAGCTGAGTAAACCAATCTCCATAAGTATCATGATCCAAGAAAAACTCAGAAGTAGCTAGGTCTTTCTTCTTTTTTTCTTCCTCTTTAACCCTCATCTTTATTAATTTCCCTGCAAAGTTGCATTGGGAATGACATTTCTCTGAAAGAAGCAGAGAGTTAGTAAAGTATGATGTTAAAATAGGACATCTTATTTTCAATAAATTGATATACAATTCCCCAGTTTACATGCAAAATTTTACCCAATACAGGGTATTTTCAATTTTAAAGTGGCTGATAGAGAAAAACGGAAAAAAAGAAATCCTGAATTCCTACCAAGGCGTACAATACTCTACTGAAGCTACCTGTTCTGTCTGCTGCCAGGAAATGAAAGTCCTATAAATATGTTACAACAGTGAGGAAAAAGAAATTTTATGATCTGTAGATGAAATAATCAGACTAGTGTGTCGTATAAACTGTACATCATCTCCCTACACCAGCTGAGATGATCACCCATGGAAGAGAAAGCGACACCTAAACCAATGCAAGTGCTTCTTCGTCTTGTGGCTGTTGCTGTTGTTCAGAGAGCCGTTCTTCAGATAAAGGGAGAAGAATTCGCCTTATTTCTTCTGAACTCAATGTTTCACACTCCAGAAGTGCATTGGCCAGAGCATGCAGAGCCTTTTCATGCTGCAACAAGAAAAGAACAGACAGATTTTTGAGCAATATTTCCAATCTATGCTGCCGGTTAAAATATTTCAAGTGAAACAAATTCACGATCAGACAACACAAGTTAATGAGGACGCATCTTTTTAGTCACTAGTGAGGATTCAAATCATATAGCTACACCACTTCAATGGCAAAATAATCTCCTAAAGACCAAATACTTGATTCGACTAACACATCTATAAAGTTTTTTCTTTTTTCTTTTTTTTGAGTAATATAACATTTAACAAGTCTATAAAGGTATTTTGTCATGAATCATAAAAGTAATGTCTGATACTTGCCATACCTTGTGTTGGATTAGGTACCAACTTAAAATCTGAAAGCTGCATGGATTTAGCAGTCTACAGCTAACTCTGAAGATCTATAGCAACCCGTATTTGTATAATTTTTCCTTTTACAATTTCTTTACAATATGTCCTCCACTTGCTGTATCAATTATCACTTTAAGACGTACCAAGATGTTTCACATACTTCTACATTAATAATATTCTACGCAACTTTCAACAGTTGAGTCTAGGTCACATTTTCTTTCTTTGGTTTTCTTTTGTATAGTTAAGAATTGTTGATGTTCCTTCTCAAAAAAAATTACGAATTGTTGATGTTAAATAAATTTGAGTTCTTGAAACTTTTGTTGTATAGAGTATGTTAACTCTAGAAGTATGTCAATTATTTAGGGGCATCTCAAAATGGAAAAAAATTGTTCTCATAAGTACCCACCCAACATTGGTACAAATCCCGTACCTGCCGGTGTCATGTCGGCAAAGGATCCGAGCAACATAGGGTAAGATACATGTTCCGTTACTTCTACTTATCTAAATACATAAGAGGAAATTAAGTGTTCTCATGTATCATGTATGTTGAAAATAGTTCCATATAATTGGGATTGATTTTTCAACCTTCTGCCCTCATTAGCTAAAGGCAAAACAACCTTGTATGGAAATTGTTCTTCAAGAGTAATGAGTCATTCATTACCTATGTAGTACTTCATAATGTACTTTCTCCATAGGAAATTGCCAGTCTTAAGAGACCAAAACACTGTCAACCCATTGAAAAGACTTTGTCTGCACACTATCATACACTCTTGAGGTATTTAAACCTATGCATCTACTTGGACTTCTAAAGATACTATCAACTACTGAGCAAGAAGAAAGTCGTAAAAGGATGGAAGGTAGTATAGCTCTGTGATCATTAAGATATGTAAGAAATACCTTCTTTAGGAGGGCCTTTACACGATCATAAGCTTCTCTTAGAAGTTTAACCACCTGTGCATCAAAAGAACAAACTTATAAGATCTTGTCAACCCAAATAAAACATAAACGATTACACATTATAGTGAACTAGAAATTTTTCACCAGGCCACTTGTTACAAAAGGTAAGAAAATAAAAGGTTAAAAAAAAATAGTCGGGCTAAGCACATACCTCCGCATCAATACGTGATTGCATTTCAGCACTTGGCCGCTCTTTGATGTGAACAGGTCCAATTGCATCACTCATCCCACAGGACGATACCTACAGAAGAATGTGATACTGTCATACTCTTGTACTAGAAAGCTAATTCTAACAGATGAGTAATAACGTCACTCACAGCTTAATATACATAACAAAGACAAAGAAAATGAAGAAACAACAATATCAGACTGACACTTTTGACTCTTCCTATGAAGCAGGTCTGGAGAGAAACCTTCTTAAGGCAGCTTTGGCCTGTAGGAAGCTACTTTTGCAGCAAATCATGTGGGGGAGAACCTAAGCTGTTTCTCATTTATGCTTAGAGATTGTCAAATACTGCCAGCATAGATATTGAGAGTATGTTTGCTATCTGTTTTCTGTTCAGCTATGCCTGGGTTAGAGAACTGCTAATTTCCACTTACATTGACAAACAGCAGTAGATGGAGGAAAAGGAACTAAAGGTGATCCTATTTTCTCTATTTCTATTTTCTAGGCGCTTTTTTTTGATGAAGTAAGGTATTTCATTAGAACTATTTTCTAGGCACTTTGGGTTGAGAAAAGTTCAAGGGCAACCTAAGGAAGCAAAAATGACTTCAGAACATTGAAGCTTCAGATCGGCAGACTCAATTTTCCGTCCCCAGCATAGCCTCGAAATGCACAGATTTAGTTGATCTTTATGCTTTTAGTGCACAGATTTAGTTGATCTTTCTGATAATTTTGCATGGAACAATATTTTCTTCCCAACACCTCATTATCGTTTAGGTAATTTCCTTAGGAAACATGCAATACAATGGCCAACTCCTCTTTGATGTTCACATAAATATTAATTTCTTTCTGCAGTTACTGGCGAGAAATCAAAAACGGAATAAGCACTGCCCTGTACAATTTCACTTTTCCGAAGCAGAAACTTAAGTCTCATAATGTTGATGAGAACACAAGACTTCTTCGGTTAACAAATTCTGGCATATCAAATTCAATGCAGCTAAAAGGCAAATGAGCACTTAAAACTGAATATCATGCAGTCAGTAAGAACATCATATTTTGATTTGCATGCATACATTGAAATGTATAGACGCGTAAATAATTGCTTATAAGTAAAAAGAAACTAGGAAACAACTTCTTCTCATAGCTAATATTTGTAATATATGAGGATCAATATATTTTTAAACCGTTTGTAGTCTTGAAGGTGTCTGAAAAATAATTCTTGTTTAGCAAGCTAGAGAAACATAAAGGTAAGAGAGAAGAAGTATTCTTATTACAAGTATCGGCCATTTCTTTCACTATAAATATATGTTAATAAGTAGCGAAACTGTACCATGTATTGAGCAAGTTCTGTAGCTGTGTGAAGGTCACTAGTAGCCCCAGTAGTTACATTGTCTTGACCAAAGATAAGCTCCTCTGCTACTCTTCCTCCCATACAAACATCAAGCCGTGCTAACAACTGTTTTTTGCTGATTGATGTCTCATCATTTGAAGGAAGCTGAGTAACCATTCCCAGAGCAGACCCACGAGGCATGATTGTAGCTTTATGGATTGGATGTGCACCTTCAGTATTCAAGGCAACAATTGCATGGCCACTCTCATGATATGCAGTTAACTGAAAAAGAAGATATTTACCACAATGGTTAGCATGTCTAGATATTGTAATATTGCCACCATAAAACATAAATAGGGAGAAAACAAGTTGTTGGTCCATTAAGGCAACATTCTGACAGTCCTTTCATTAACTACACAAGAGGTTGACCTAGATTCTGCATGGTATATATATAAAATACACAACTTGATGTTTTGAGGCCAAATAAGTTCTTGTATTCTAAAGAATTTTGCCAGTTCGTAAACATGTAAAATCAAACAATGACATAGATTACAAAACATCAATGCCTGATGTTAAATCAAATAAAACTTGCAAGAGCAGGTTACAGGATCCAAACATGAGCATACTTTTCAGAACAGAGCAGAATACCTTCTTTGAGTCTTCTGACAGGAACATGGTTTTGCGTTCTGTTCCCATTACTATTCTATCTTTTGCAAACTCCAACTGTGATGCATTTAGCTTCTCAGCACCTTCAACAGCAGCCTTAATGGCAGCAATATTCACAAGGTTTGCCAAATCTGTTTCAAACAGAAATGATTAAATAATATATCCAAATCAACAGTGTTCCTAGAAAGGTGTTAGAATGTCAGTTCAGTATTAAGTGTAATGTTAAAAGAGTTATGTCATTTGTTAGATATCGTCCCACACGGAACAAAATCATATGAGTCTTGGATTTGACACCTATATAGGTGTTTCTTGTATGCCATTATCGGGAAAAAGACGTATCAATAACACCACTATTCCATTTATAAATAACAGTAAAATGATGTATCTAGGAAAAATCTCAGACATTAGTCAAATGTAAAATATGAAAAGAAGTTCACAGAGAACGTTATCCCAAGGAAGAGATAACGCACAACACAATGGACACAATAATACAAGATCTTAGTTCAAAATGTAATCTAATTCAGTAATCTCAAAAAATAGTTACTCCCTCTATTACTTCATGTGACACACTTTACTTTTTAGTCTATTCCAAAAAGAATGACACACTTCTAAATTTGGAATAATTAACTTTACACTTCCCGTTTTACCCTTAATGAACAACTTTTATAACCACACAAATATTGTGGCATGTTTAAGTTTACAAGTTTCAAAAGTTTTACAACCACACAAATATTGTGGCATGTTTTAAACCACAAGTTTTATAAGTCCTCATTTCTTTCTTAAACGTCAGGACCATTCGAACTATGTCACATAAGTTGGAATGGAGTACAAGTTACGGCTCTTATTCATGTAATTGGCCCCTGAACTTGCATAATATTTGCTTTTGTGGATCGCGCATAATCATTAACTTTCCTTTCACTCCTCCAGAGTTATCTTCAAGAGTAAACCATGTCCAGCCGATTAGATAAATGATAAAGCCATCTTCACAATCCAATCTTCTATTACCAAATATCTAAAAGATCTTAGATAGAATCCACGTAATGAGGATCCTCCATGTCATGCTTGAGAAGGTAGTATACCATCTCATTAGACACCAATTTTAGGATAAAAACGATTCACATTAAATGGGAAACTTGAGCAAAAGAAAACGAACATAAAGTAAAATATGCAGTGCACGTGCCTGCTCCATTGAATCCTGGTGTTCCACGAGCAATCGCTTTCACATCGACATCATCACCGACTGGTTTGTCTTGCAAATAAAGCTCTAAGATCTCTTGACGGCCCCGCACATCTGGATTTGGAACTACAATCTAAAAAAGGTTGTTTTGATGTTAACAAGCTGATGATGGACCATTGTTATTTAAGGAAAGAGCAAATAAGCTATTCTTCTAATTCATCGTTTACAATGTGTCTTCCAAAAGCAGAAGGATCAAAAAGTCCAACAAAATTCTTCTTTAGTCCGGTGTTGTCAAAGGCGCGCTTAAGCCCCGAAGCCCACACTTTCTTTGCGCTTAAAGCCCCAACAGACCTTAGAGTTTTTTTGCGCTTTTCGCGTTTGATAACATTGACTTAGTCTGACATCTCAGAATAACAAAATGTATAAACTCAAATTTTAGTATATACTGTACAATTTCACGACCAAAAGGCTCCCTTGAATTTTGTTCTTACTCCAATTTCCAAAATGTAATTCATGGAGTTGTTAATGGACACCCAAACTTAAGGCATAGCTTTAGTGTGACGAAGCTGTATGACACCACCCAATGGCACAGCTGCCGGCATAAAGTTAGTAAATTTGAAAAAAGTTAAATCAGTAAGATAGTGTGACACAACTTTCTCAGGTAAATAAATTCATGATAAGTAACCAGTGTACTTTGTTAGCAGACAAGTGTGAAAGAAGATCCATTTTGTGCCTTCAAAATATTCTTGTTAATCAGAGTGGAGAAAATTACTGAAGAGCACAAAATTATGCCTTGAAATAAACATTAAGTGTGGAAGTAGAAAGCAATCAAACAGGTTGGAAAAGCTCCAAAAGACTTACATGCCTATCAAATCTACCGGGTCTTGTCAAGGCGGGATCAAGTATATCCGGCAAGTTTGTCGCAGCCATCAAGATTATGCCCTGCATAAGTCAAATATACACTCGAGTCTCAAGTTCAGAGTGAGGGATCATGATCTAGATACTTTAACTTCAAGGCTTTTACCTCATTTTGCTCAAAACCATCCATCTCAACAAGTAACTGATGCAGTGTTTTCTTAGTATGACCTTCCCACTGCTTTCGAGTTGATCCAACAGCATCAATTTCATCAATAAATATGATGCATGGAGCCTTAAAATAAGAGAAGACACAAAATTAGACAGCAGTTCCAAGAAACTGATTGAGCTTCTTCAGAAAGGGAAACGAACATCAAATTCTTTCCTGTTCCAAGTACAAGGACAAGGAAAGGACAAAGCAGATTATCTCACATGATAGATACAGCAACATGAAGCTGAAAGGGGACTTACGATTAGGTTTTCACAGTTTTAACAAAAATGGGAGTTTTATTTACTTTAGCATTTCAGGCAGAAATAACACGTTTTGACTACAAATTAATTTCAAAGCAGATGCTAGGGCATCATGCCCCTTGTCAAGTTTTACTAGTTCCAATCTCATACCAAATCCCATCAATCGAATCACTTTTTCGAGAAATACAAGACATCTAAGTCTACAAGTAAAGAGATCTATTCATTGATAAGAAAAAGAAAAAACGTGAACGGGGATTGAAAGTCACTTTCCTAGTACAACAAGGTCTAATATTAATAAATGGAAATTCTAACAACTGTTTTGTTTGGAGTTACCCCAAAACCTCTTCTCCTCAGTTGAATCCCTTGTTCACTCCAAACTCTTGGTTTAAGAAAGATGAAAACTCCATTTACCATTGATGAAAGCGCATTCTTATGGACAGCCCAAATAGAAAGTATGCTAAATGATTACAGACATGAAAGCATGAAAGTGGCTGCAGTTTCACAAAGCCATCGAGGAAGCTTTGATAACCAATTATGAGAGATTTCCACCCGCTTCTTCATTACTATGTAACTCGAACCAAAATTATTTGAGGGATTAGTAGGCATGAATACGTTATAATACATGCAAGATGGGTCTCTATGCACTCAGAAAACATATTGCGTCACAGCCAGACCACTTAAGCTCAAGTGAGATCTTTTCAAGCATAGCTCAGCATTGACTGAAGATCTTCAGCCCAGAGTCTACCTAGTACATTTCACATGATTTTGCATCTGATATTTAAACGTGATCTTCTCTAGAAACCACAATAAGTAAGTCGTATAGTATCACTCAAACCTTCTTCTTAGCAGCTTGAAACAAAGATCTAACACGTCGAGCACCAACTCCCACAAACCTGAAAGAAGATAAAATTAACCGGCCAAGTTAATTAGGTCATCAGGTAACCAAACGTAAGATCTTGAAAAGACAGGATAATTTGCCCAAATCCAGAAGACAAAAAATCAAGCATATAAAAATCACATGTGCACAAAAACAGACAGTATCCTTTTACAGGGACAGAAGGATGGACTTTCACAGTAAAATCATGCTACAAGTGACTATCCCATAAAAACAGTCATCAAGGTCCCTGGCCATGGAAGAATCATATGGTAAGTTAAAGACTCCTATGACGCTTCTTGCTTCAGTTGGCTGGTAGCACCAGAATCATGCTTGACACAGAATAATTTACTGCAAAGAAACCAAGGAGCTGCTAGAATGCTGGAGCAGGAGCAGCTTTGACAAGGAAACTTTTTTTTTGGGAGGAGAAGTACCTGACAAGGAAGCTAAAGCTGCCTAGAACACCATTCTTGCATGCTTTTGGTAGGACGCTTTGGAGAAAAAGAAATCACAGGATTTTTTAGGGCAATACTGACAGTATCTTCAGATTAAAATACAAATTTACTCTCTAGATAGCCATCTGGCACAAAATGGTTGACATCCATGAAGTAGATACTTTACTCGACTTCCTCGGCTTCATTTGTATTTAGATTCGGAAAGAGTTTTTACTAACTGTAATTTTGTACGTACACCAGTACCATCTTAGATCTGGAATAAATCAATAAAATCCTACTTGTCACATGTGCACGAAAAGAAGATCTACCCTACTATAGCTATTGAGACCCCATTGACCAAATTCAGACACCGTGTCATGCATAGGCTTGTGCAGATATTACCAATCCTCATTTCACATTTAGGAGTTAACATGACAAAGTGCGATATCAATGAGAATTATCATCCAGTTTCCTGGATGACGCGAGCAAAATACTGAAGATTTGTTCATATTGTGAGAATGCAAGGGAGAAAAATCTTATTGAGTAATATTCTATCTTACAATAAGCCCTATTTATATGTATACATAACACATAACCTACTCTTATTACATAAGGGACTAGGACTATAACTATTCTAACACTCCCTCCCCGGCTGGTGCGTATAAATCATATGTATCGAGCTTGTTACATATGTAGTTAATACGAGGACCAGTGAGGGGTTTGGTGAAAATATTCGCAAGCTGATCATTCGACTTCACAAACTTTGTAGCAATATCTCCCGAGAGTATCTTTTCTCTAACAAAGTGACAGTCAATCTCAATGTGTTTAGCTCTCTCATGGAACACTGAATTTGACGCAATATGAAGAGCAGCTTGATTATCACACACAAGTCTCATCTCACTAATCTCACCAAATTTCAACTCCTTGAGCAACTGTTTGATCCAAATTAGCTCACATGTCGCCATAGCCATTGCTCAATATTCTGCTTCTGCACTAGACCGAACAACCACATTTTGTTTCTTGCTCTTCCAAGACACCAAATTTCCTCCTATTAAGACACAATATCCAGACGTAGAACGTCTATCAAAAAGTGATCTTGTCCAATCAGCATCTGGGTATCCAATGATCTGCTCATGGCCTCGATCCTCAAACAATAAGCCTTTGCCTGGAGCTGATCTTATATACCGAAGAATGCGGACAACTGCATCCCAATGACTATCACAGGGAGAATCCATAAACTGACTCACAACACTCACAGGAAACGAAATGCCAGGTCTAGTCACTGTGAGGTAATTTAATTTACCAACCAACCGCCTATATCTTGCAGGATCGCTAAGAGGTTCCCCCCTGTCCTGGCAGAAATTTAGAATTCGATCCATCGGAGTGTCAACAGGTCTACAACCTGTCATTCCTGTCTCCTCAAGAATATATAAGGCATACTTCCGTAGTGAGATCACAATACCTGAGCTAGACTGAGCGACCTCAATACCCAGAAAATACTTTAATCTGCCCAGATCCTTAGTCTGAAAGTGCTGAAAGAGATGTTGCTTCAACTTACTAATACCATCTTGATCATTGCCGGTAATAACAATATCGTCAACATAAACGACCAAATAAATACAGAGATTTGAAGCAGAATGTCGATAAAATACAGAGTGATCAGCTTCACTACGAGTCATGCCAAACTCCCGAATAACTTTGTTGAACTAACCAAACCAGGCTCGAGGAGACTGCTTTAGACCATAGAGGGACCGGCGCAACCGACATATAAGGCCACTAAACTCCCCCTGAACAACAAAATCAGGTGGTTTCTCCATATAAATTTCATCCTCAAGGTCACCGAAGCATTCTTAATGTCCAACTAATAGAGAGGCCAATGGCGAACAGCAGCCATGGATAGAAAAAGGCGGATTGATGCTATTTTAGCCACTGAAGAGAAAGTATCACTGTAATCGAGATCAAATATCTGAGTATACCCTTTGGCAACAAGACGAGCCTTAAGTCGATCAACCTGGCCATCTGGACCAACTTTGACTGTACACACCCAACGACAATCAACAGTCAATTTACCCCCAAAGGAAGAGGAACAAGCTCCCAAGTACCACTCGTATGCAAAGCAGACATCTCGTCAATCATAGCATGTCGCCACCCGGGATGAGACAGTATTTCACCTATAGACTTAGGGATGGAAACAGAGGACAAAAATGACACAAATGCACAATGGGATGATGACAGACGATGGTAACTTAAACCGACATAATGAGGATTAGGATTAAGTGTGGACCGTGTACCTTTTCGTAGTGCAATCGGTTGATCAAGAGGAGACAAGTCCCTAGTATTAGCAGGGTCAGGTGCAGGACGTGAATTAGCCGGGCCTGATGCTGGATGCAGACGACGATGATAAGTCAGGAGTGGTGGACTTGTAGAAGGTTAAACTGGACTAGGTGGTGGTACTAGAGCTATAGTTGGTGGAACTGTACTAGGTGGTGGCACTGAACTCCGCGGTGGCATTGGACTTGGTGGTGGCACTGGAGCTATAGGTGGTGGGGCTGCAACTGGAGCTATGGAGGAAGATGAATGGGAGATAGTGACTGAATCTCCAAAAGACAGAACTGGTAGCACCTCAGAAATATCTAAGTGATTAACTAGACCTGTGAAGTATGATTGGGTTTCAAAGAAGGTAACATCAGCAGACATAAGAAACCGCTGAAGGTCAGGAGAATAACATCGATATCCCTTTTGCGTTCTCGAGTAACCCAAAAATATGCACTTAAGAGTACGAGGAGCTAACTTATCTTTTATTGGAGTAAGGTCATGAACTAAACACGTACTCTCAAAGACACGGGGTGGAAGAGAGAACAAAGGTAAGTGGGGAAACAGGACAGAGAATGGAACTTGATTCTGGATAGCTGAAGATGGCATACAATTAATAAGATAGTAAGATGTAAGAACTGCATCCCCCCAAAAACGCAGCGGAACATGATATTGTATGAGTAGGGTACGAGCAGTTTCAATAAGATGTCGATTCTTTCTTTCAGCTACCCCATTTTGTTGGGATGTATACGGACAAGATGTTTGATGAATAATCACATGGGAGTTCATAAACTGCTGAAATGGAAAGACAAATACTCTAGGGCATTATCACTACGAAATGTGCGGATAGAAACCCCAAATTGATTTTGAATTTCAGCGTGGAAGGTCCGGAAAATAGAGAACAACTCAGATCGATTTTTCATCAAAAATATCCAAGTGCACCTGGAATAATCATCAATGAAACTGACAAAGTAGCGAAATCCCAAGGTAGAACTGACCCGACTAGGACCCCAAACATCTTAATGGACTAAAGTAAAAGGTGACTCTGCTCGATTATCAAGACGCTGCGGGAAATGGGAGCGGGTACGCTTACCGAGCTGACATGACTCCCACTCTAGAGTGGACAAATGAGATAAGCCAGTATCATTTTCTGATCAGATGCACCCGAATCAATGACCCAAGACTCAGAAGTTGAAGATTGGGAGACAAGTCATGCTACTATTTGTTGGAACAACAGACGCTAATCCTGAAGATGTCTGTTTAGGTGCTTTGTATTGAAGGAACTCAATATAATCCGGTAAAGAAACCATCTGGATTGGATTCAATGCATTAGATCCAACGGATTGTGAGTTAAAGGCTTCAGGTACGAATGCCATTATAATTTTGCACCGGGAAAAAGCAGATTTTTTCCTGAAAATTACTGTTCACGGCGGAAAATTACTGTTCACACCGAAAAAATATAAAAGTGGTCGGAATTTGATTTAAGTTGGATGGGTAGGCTCAGAATTGTAAGGGGAACAAGCTGTCCTGAAGAGGTGTCGCCAAAAACTGGCCGGAAAGTGCTGTACTCGCCCGCGCATGAGCTCCCGCGGGTGAGCTTCTGGTGGCGCGTGAGGAGGCTGCTGCCGGAGATTTTTATTGGGGTTTGGTCGTCGGACAGTGGTGACTCTAGTGGTAGTGTTGGATTTTGCACAACACTGATAGAAACAACGCAGACGCAAAAAGCCTTGAAAAAGTTGCCAAAAAAAGGCTTCCGGTGACTGATTTTCTCTTCCCAGAATCACTGGAATTTATGCACAGCGATAAATCTCTCACGATTGCTCTGATACCATGTGAGAATGCACGGGAGAAAAATCTTATTGAGTAATATTCTATGTTACAATAAGCCCTATTTATATGTATACATAACACATAACCTACTCCTATTAGGTAAGGGACTAGGACTATAACTATTCTAACACATATAATGGACAACTGACAAAAGTAATTTTATAAGCACCAAGCGACTTGCTATCCATGAGAAGAAACTAAGCTAATTCTAGAAAGTAATGGGAGATCACAAATCTTAATCTTATTAACATATTGGTTATACAAACATGCGAAGACACGAGGGTAGAGAAAGTAGTAGACATACATTTCTTCAAATTCAGAGCCTGCCTTATAAAAGAAAGGCACCCCTGCTTCTCCAGCGATAGCCTTCAAATCAAGATAATTAAGCACGATTAGCATAAGTACACATGCTTATGTTGACATACAAGAATAAGAAATACAAGAAGAATGCAGAACATAAAGAATTTTGCTCAAGGAAGAGATCACGATAATCTTTTTTTTGTTGTTGATAAAGTAATAATTTTATTAATGCGCGATAGTAGAAGAGAAGTCTTTAAATAAATTTAAAAAGGACCAACCCAAACACTTGAGAAATTATTCGAGAACGGAAGGAATAACTATGTTTTTGTAATTACAAGGAATAACAAGTCTTAAATTACCTTACTTTAGCAACAAAAGAAAAAAGAAGGGATAACAGATCTTACATCACCAACAAATAGGAAGAGGAATGAGGGAAGGCAAGACCTAATCAGAAGACTCACAACTAACAACAAGAAATTTCATCTGAATTTGATTATAGTTGGAAGTGTGCAGTGCATCTGGAAATATAACAAAGAACACTGGTAGGCGACACATGGAAAAACCAATGTGGGCAACTACTTCAGTGTAAAATGTGATCAACAGCTTACCTTGGCGAGGAGGGTTTTTCCTGTTCCAGGTGCTCCAGTCAAAAGAATTCCCTAAAACAAGATAAAAACACCTTCAGAAAAAGGATAGGGGATGGTTCACATAAAAGGAAGCAAAATTGACAATTACAAGCCAGAATAAATAAGCAGAATAAGCACAAACCTTCGGCAACTTTCCCCCAAGCCGAGTGAACTTAGCAGGATTTTTGAGGTACTCAACAACCTCCTCAAGCTCTTGTTTAGCATCATCACAACCTTTGACATCCTTAAACGTTTTGACATTCTGCGTCCAAAAGAAAAATGGATAAACAAAAACTGCTGCAAGTATCCAAGATACATAAATAAGAGAACTCAATACTTTTCCCAATCCCTATGGGCAATTCCCAGAAGGAAAAACTGAATCTCTAGTATTAACTAGCACTATAGCATAAACGTGGTAGTTCAGGTCCACCTAACATCTTTCTCAATCACCACCATGTTAATCTACAGCTCAGCTAAGTAAATATTCCAACACGGACTACTTGTCTATCGAAAACATACAAACCAGTGAGCCTCAAGAATAAGAAGCAGCACTTATACATGGATGAGCCTTAATACACAAAAAGAGAATGATGTATGACTCTTAAAAGTTGTTACTAGATAACGAGAGAGCGGACACTCAATGAGTTATTCCTGAACAGCTGGAAGATCAAGAGAAAACCACATAACCAAGACCAATGAGGCATCAACATTTATGTTAATAAAATAAAATATAAAATTGATATCGAAGTAAGTTATGTAGGATAGCCTTGGATAAAATAGATACTTGAAGCTGTTCCGTTTTCTAGATTACTCTTTACTGATCAGTAGTGGAGATTTGATAGCGCAAGAACATAGAAAATTACAAATGAGACGCCTCAATCCTCCAAATTTCCGAACTCCTAAATTTCTGAAAGATATTCCCAGGGACAAGAGTTTTTTGTTCTAACGAGAAGACGAGGAAGCCAAACAAACTAGTCATTTCGCCACTATGACAGGAATTTTTTTTTTTTTATGAAGTTCACACTATGACAGGAATTAAGGAGCAAAATAAACGAAACTTAGCTTCCAATCCCTTTAATTAGCACAACATCAGAAAATTGGTGCAGAAGACATAACCTTCATGTAACATCTCCAGAAAGAAAACATACCTTCTCAGGCATTATTTCTTTATTCAACTCTTTCGGGGCATAGGATGAGCTTGAACCAACACCTGAAGCTCCTATCCCACCTAGGCCACCAATGTATTTCTGAAGTGCAGTAGCACCCATTATCCTGAAAAAACAAATGTGCTCTTTTCTTAGCAAAAATAAAGAAGACTAAACATCTACCAACCGAAGACAGGAGAAGTTACCTAAAGCAAGGAAAGTGAGTGAAACTAAGATAAGGACAGGGACAATCAGCGAATATGCTAACGAGCAAGACAGGAATCACATAAAAAACAAGCAGTGTACCCCCTTCCCCTCTCACCCCACACACAAAAACAAACAAACTCCCAGAAAATCTAGAAAAAAGGGCAAGAGTATATCTAGAGACATTACTAGGCCTCACTTGTATGTGAGGTACAGTAAATTCAAGAAGATAAGCTTACCAGACCAAGCCAATGGCAATAGTGAATATGATAGTTGAGAGAAACTCTTGCGCAAAACGTGATGATCTGTTTGAAACTTTAGGATCAACCTATATGTGAAAATAACGAAATTTTGGGTTAAACAACCACATGCATGCAATAGAATGACCCAACAAATGGATAAAGTAATTATAAGCAAAATCAGCAGAAGCACGAAGAGCCGTAAACCAAATTCATATTTAACTGTTAGTGATGACTCATAGGTTTAGATATGATGCTTCAGATGAACATTAGACTCCTTGTGTCAACAAAAACTGCAGTACTCATCGTATCTTACCATCACAACATGCAATGGCTGCTTCTCGGAAATGCCAGGATTGAGAAACGGCTCATCCATGTTCCCTGACGCCCGCTGCTTCAACTCTTGCAACTACATTTTGATTCCATTAATCATCAAAAAGTAACACCAAATCAAGAGACAAGAACAGTATAAATTACAGGAGTGACCAGAATATCTAGAGTTCAAAATGATTTCCTTCACTCCAGAAAACAGAAGCACTTAGGTGTCATTGTGGAGATAGAATGAACTGAGACTGATTGGGATAATCAGGAATCCAGAACATTCACTACTTAGTGTCAAAACACTAAAATGATATATTACCACACAGGTGGCATTTGCCAATAGACACAAAATAATTCAAAGGTAATATGATCAAACAATTACCAGTGAAGGAAGACTAGAAGGCTTTCCGGATTGCTCATCAGGTAGATATTCGGCAATAGCATTTGTCACCACAAGAGCTCGTAAATATTCTGCAACTCCTCTACTGTCTACAGCATGAGCTCTCTGCTCAAAGCGCCGAATGACAGACTCAGGGCTAAGGTTGAAACGATAAAGAGAACAGTGAATACTCTCTAAAAATAAGGCAACTTATACACTACCAAACCTAAAAAACGAAACAAAAATAACCCGAACTGGTCAGACGAAATACTCAAATACAGTAATTCACAAGAACTCACAAGCTCCATTCTATTTTTAATACGCACCTCATATATGATTCTCTTAGTTTGTTATGAAAACAGGAAAGAATTGTAATTAGACACACCAATAAAAAGCATCCACGAGGATAATGACCAATTAAACATCTTTCTAAATATTTATCTTGAAAGACGGGCAAATATTGCTAAAACATAGTATTATTATCAGTAATGAGCATCACAATATACCTTCTTTTTTTAAAAAAAAAAAAAAAGAATCTTTACTAGTATCCTACCTCTTGTACATTATGTAACTAAGATAAAAGACTAAATATTAGTATTTGAGAAGTAAGATGAGTGTAAAGCTATACCTGTGCTTGTTGAGTTCAACCAGCAAAGCACTCTGCATAGCTGCGTCCTTAGGATTAGCATCAGCATCAGCAATCAATCTGTCGAGACGCTTCTCTTGCTGCCAAAAGGGCCACCAACTAAACCAATCAGAAAGCAAAATCTTCTCAAACCCATTCTTGACCTTAGCAAATAAACCCATCAAGAAAACCACTATAGGCAACTTCCTCGTCATTTCCTCATTCTCCTCGACCAATACCTCAGATTCCACAACAGTACCCGCTTCTTCAATTGAACTAATGCTCTCACCAAAGGAGGAGGGTTCATTGAATTCTTGGGGTTCAATTTCAGTGTCATTATTATTGGATAAGGCAAAATCAGAATTGACATTGTCAGGAGTCAATGTACAGTGAAGGAGTAAATTGTGGCGGCAAAAACGAGGCTTTAAAGAAGTAAACGCAGTTGTGGATAAACGAAGAGAGTAAAAGGGTTTGGAAGAAGAAGAAGAAAAATGGAAAAGAGGAGAAGGTAAAGGCTTGAAGATAAGAGAAGCTTGAAGAGTAGTCATGGCTTTCCTTTTCTTCTTTTTTTCTTTCTTCGATTAGATGTTTATTAGGGTTTAAATGAAGGGGAAAAAAAAGATACTTTGCCTTTGAACTCGATTCGAAGATTCTTTACTGCAAAAAAGAGGAGAGGATTTTTTTAGTTTCTTGAAGGAGTAACGCACTTCTCTTCTCCCTTTTGCTCTCACTATAGGAATTAGAGAGTAGTTGAAGGGATTGAGAGAGAGAGCCACAGAATTGAGTTGCTTCTTGTTATGTTATACAACAAGGGAGCAAACAAAGAAGAACCTTATCTCAATCAAATTGGCGCTCTTCTTCTTGTGGCCTTTATTATTTCACTCTTAATTTTTTGACAGGAAAAAAATACTACTGCTTACATTGAGACTTTGAGGGTGTCAACGAAGCCGAGCCGGTTCCCAAACTCCCGGGGCCAGGGCTTAATATAAACAGCCGGTTTGGTCATTTTCATACCCCAATTTTTTACAGCTAAATATCTGTGCAAGTACCCAATTAAGATTTAGCTCAGCATGGACCAAAATTCATTACTTTTTAAGTGGCCTATCCTACTGGAATAAACTTGAAACCCCACTGGAGACAACGGAACTTCTCTTTTGTTGGTTTCACGTTCACTTCTCTTGGGGAAGTTTATTGCGTTGCTTTTTAACTTTTGCAAAATTTGAAAACCTGAGTTTGAAAACTTTCAAAAGAAGTGAAAACAACATCAAACAAACATGTAATGCAAAACTAGAAGAAAATTTCCAAATCCGAGTTTCCCCAAGTTTGAAACAAATGCTATAAGGTTCCATGTGTTGACACTCTTGGTCCTTTGTTTTACGCTTTGTCTTCAACTTAACAAGAATTGGAAAGAGAGAGTAGACGGGCTAATAAGTTTCACACAAGACAAGCATGAAATCAAAGCCTTTCCTCCATAATATAATTCATACCGATGAAAGGTGATCAAGAATATTGTACAATGTAGTGCCTAAAAGCAGCAACGGGACAATTCAGTGACCCAAAAGAAAATAGCTAAAGACAGACAAAAAGAACCAAAGATATGCAGTTAGGACCAAAAGACTTGTCACATTTTGGTTAACATCTCTCTGCAACAAAATTAAGGAACCCTGGTATGAAAATCCTTTTCACGTTAGTGCTACTGTTGATGATAAGGATGCATTGCAGTAGAATAAGGTATGCCATTCTGTCCATGCATTGGCATCGCCCCGGAGCCCATCTGGGTAGGCACACCAGCAGGTGGCATGTAAGGGTGACTATGCATCTGCATTGGCATTCCTGGATTTGCTGTGGCGACAGCAGAGTTCCAGCCTGCAGAATGCTGAGGCGGAACAACACCTGGAGCTGGAGCATAATGGGTAGGGGCACCGTATGGATGAACACCTGGACCTCCTATCTGAGGTGGCTGCTGCCCAAAGATTGAAGGTTGAGAATTCAACATAGGGGTATTTGGGATTGTGTAATCTCTGCTGCGATCATTATTAACCTGAAATCAGTAAAGATATCCATTCAATTTAGGCAATGACTTGTGCCGTCACTGAGAAAAGGAAAAGAAAGAAAAGGCTAAGGAGGCATGGGAGTATAAGCAAAGAGCAAAAACGAGATGGCTGACACTAAATCACAGAGTCCCCCTAATAGATTAATATCTCAAGCTTATAAAGCTTTCTCCACAAAGTTGCTTTTACCTTTATACTAAGATCAGTGTGTCGAGAGTAAGTGATATGAAGCTTGCAATATCCACCTTCATATATGGAATGTCCTTCTAAAGCTCCCTTCGCAACAACAGCTGTGCGTACATCTGTAGAATCATCAAATCTATTGCTTAGTTCAACTCACAAGCATCTTAGTATAGAATCACCAATTCAGATCCATTACTTCTGAGTTTGTACAAGCACCAATTCACAAGAGGAAACCTTGTTCTTCAGAGCATACGAAATTGAAAATAATTTTTTGACCAATCTAAAATATTTCCTTGTCAAAAAAGAAAACATTTTTTTGACTAATATACCCACTATTTTCTTTTACACGAGACGCTTGAGAGGAAAACCAAAGTTGAAAAAAAGGGCAGCTGGAAGTATATGACCCCATAAATATTCGCTAGAAAGAAGTAGCCTCCTTGACTATAGAATGCCATGCATAAATCACAACATAATATAATGTCAAGAAGCTGAGAACAGTGTTTGGCCACTATGCCAACTACTTTTAGAACATCGGAGCAAAAAAGTGATGACTTGCGGCTTGCAAGGGTAAGAACAAACACTAGGAAATTATTGACTGCACTTCATCTTACCAGGATATTGTATCAGAGCCTGAACCCCTCCATTCTTATCAAACATAGCAATCTTTAGTACAGGACCGAAAGCTGAGAAAACCTGAGGACATATGAAGGAAAATGAGGAAGCAATAAAACAACTCAGAAGACAGGTCACAAGAGAATGTACAAAAGCTTTCTAGCAACTGAAGAGGGATGTTACCGTGTGTAGGACATCCAAGGTAACTGCATACTGCATGTTCTCAATGGAAGCAAGAAGAACATTACTCTCAGGTTCCAGTTTCTTCCCATCCAAACCCAAACTGAACTGTGACACGGATGGAAGAAATTTCAAAGAAAGGACAAACAGCATCTCAAGACAAGCTTGCCACCTAGGAACATATCTCAAACCACAGAAACTAGAAAAAGATTTGCACACCATGTAAAGACATACATACACACCAATCAATAAACTACGCCTCAATCCCACATTAGTGAAGGATATACATTCACACTTATCCAATTAATTCCTGCTGTATGAAAGGGCAGTATCATAAAGTAATCCCCACAGAAAGCACAACACCAGCAAGAAGGAAACTGGAAGACAAAAATTTACCAATCCGAGCAAATCCTCTATGTGCAACTGATGCCTGGATAAACATACACATACACAACGCACGCACACACAGAGAGAGCTGTGACTGATGCATTACCTGACCACTTGCATCTATGGCTGAGGGAGCAACAGGAAGGTGAGGATTGGTGTAGTCCCTAAATCAGAACCATATACACGATATAAGATTGAAAGAGAAGAAGGAAATAATAAACCCAAACAAATTAAGTCACATACACGATACAAAAAAGTATGATGAAGACTGCGCAAAAGCAATCTGTACGACCAGCTTTCAATAATTAAAACAAGTCATCAATTATGAATGTGTATGTTTGTATAGAAGATTGGTTTGGTGCGCTGCTTGTATACAGGAGTTTTCCTTCCAGCATCTTTATCCCAAAAATAGTGCATGTGTGTGAGGGGAGGAAGATGGAGATCTACCTGCTACGATGGCTCTGAAACTTCACGCTCAGATCCGTATGAGCAGAATATGTGATTTTAAGCGTACATGGTCCAAGTTCTGGAATCAAGTAACTAATGCATGAGAGAAGAAAAAAATCAGTCAACTGCCCCTCATGAACAAGAAGTGGCTAATAAATATTTCTCCAGAACAGCAATTGAGTATATAGTATGAAAATTTAGAGCATATATTTTCCCTTCACAAGATCATAGAAATTAGAATTCCATTAATAGCTCCGAGCATAGGTACATTTAAGCAGCCAGCCGACCCTCGGAATTTTAGCCAACTAAATTAAACGGGAAGACCAAACAATCATCTTTTCTGACAAGCATTTTTACAAGGATCAGCCTTCTTTCTTAGAAATCCTAGTTATGAATGCATTCTGTAGCGCATTTAAAAAACAGAGTTTGATAAGCTCATTAGCCCCATTAACTAGAACTTAAATGAACACAAGAAGAAGGTGCCTGAAATGCCAATATAAAACATATGGAACGGGCTAAGGAGCATGAGTGTACCCCTTCAGTAAATTCTTAAAAAGCTCCTCAAAGATGTCCAGCCCCAATGTATATGCACCACATCTACAAAAATGATCCATAACCCAGCCAAAATATAATACAACATCACCTGGGAATGCTTCTTCCATCCAGGGCATCCTTTGCTGAAGTAGCGGTTTCTGCATCAGAAAATTGCACCAGAGCCTGAAGAGGGTTCAACGAGGTGAAGGACTTGTCAGTTAATTAGGAGGTCAACAAACATATTGAGACTAATCAAGCTTGGTCGAATCCATCTTTCTGAAGCACAAATACCTGGAACCCAGCAGTCTTCTCAAATGTTGTAATCTTGTGCACAAATCCAAAAGCTGAAAACACCTGAAAGAATAGGATAATTTCAGAAATAGATCTATTCAATGCAAAAAAAATATAAATTTGGAGAAATCCAACATGCTAATGTGCACTTCCAGCCATGCTCTCAAGTATTTCAAATAGTATAAACAACATTTCTGTTTTTAATGATTATTAGTTATACATCACAGAATAATACTGCAAATATTTTCTAATCAAAGAGTATTTCACAACAGTTGACCTAAAGAGGTTCTAAAAATGCAAAGGATATCGATTGGAGAAAGTACAAAAGAAGACCACCTCTCCTGTCATTTACTGCAAGGATACAAACAAAGGCACAAAACTACCTGAACATGAACATGTGATGCAAACAAAACTACCTGAACATGAGAGACAGTTCACTGAAGTCACCAAATATAGGTCAACTACTCATGTATTCAGAAAATTCCACAAGAAAAAAAATTAACTTCCGCATCTGTTAATAAAGCCTAGGGCTCATTTCTTCATTACAAGGGCAACCTTGTCAAAGAAGTTCTCAGCATTAGTAAGTCGCCTCAAGCTTGTAAAAAATTTGGCCCAAAGCTGAGCAAGCTCCATTCCTTGAAGCTGTCTTTTAAGAAAACCAAACTTTCCGCCTAGTAACATCCTAATAACACTAAAACCAGGGGGAAGGAGATTATTTCTTAAGCTAGTATCAAAGTTAAAAGGTTTTAGAAAATTTCAGACAAGCAAGTCATGGAGAGGGTAAGTTTAGAAAACCAAATATCTGAGTCGTAGATGGTTATCTGGCTTTGTGTTGAGCCTAATTGAGTTGGATCCTAAACTTTCAAGTTAATTAATCAAAAAGACATTATTACTCTAAGAAAAGCAAGAAAATTCTGCATCCATTGCAAGTTTCCAGATGCACATGCAACAAGTTTGCCTTGGACAACGAAAAACTGCAACTCCATTATGCATATGCTAAGGAGGGATGAAGATTTTGAGGAATAAGAATCATCTGACACCCCAAGAAAGTCAGGAAAGTTAGATGAGGAGAAGAAGGGAAGGAAGAGCTTGAGTTAAGCAAAAGAGAAAGGAGACAAACACACATTCGCTCTTTCTCCCGAAGCAATAAGCTGCCACTGAAGATATATCCTGGACACTGGCCTGCTGATCCATTCAATTTCATGTCAAAGAGTGCTCAATAAAGCATGAAATAGCCCAACCTAATTACCAAAGCTACAGAAAAACCTTTCTACGAAGAAGATTTCCTTTCCACCAAGGTACATGGGAAGCAATGTAATCCTTACCAAATGTAAAACATCAATACTGACAAGGCGGGCATCATTCCCCTCGATTGTAACCAACAACACATTTCCAGCTACATCTGCTGTAGTTTTGTTGTTCACTATCTCTTGCCTGTTGGAATATTGTAGGTAGACGGTTTTCCCTCGTACCTGAGCCGGTTCTGAGGAAGAGGCGTAGTACGATATCATTGCAATAGCTTGATTTAATTCAGCCTACACATATTAACACTTCAGAAATAAGAAAATCAAGTTTTGAAGGACGTGTAGTTTGACAAGAAAACAGAAATATAATGAAAGAGCATGGTAAACTAGCTGCTTACGAACTCCCTCTTTTTTTTTATGAGGAAACGTGAGTAATTTTATTTTTTTGAGAAAGTAGAATTAATATAAGCAAACTTGACCAAGCACTAAGATGGTGCAGATCAGCCCAAAATTTGACCAGATACTTACTAACTCTATAAATGCCTGATTCCGGTTCGCTCCAACATTACACTTGGTATTAACAACTTTACCAAATGGCTTCCCCAATTCGATCAGCTCCTCCTCTGTGCACTCCCATGGTAAGTTTCTCAAATGTAGGACCTTTGATGGTGGCTGTGTGTATCGAAACTGGGGTTGGCTAGACCCAGATGCCATCCGAACTATAAAGACAAGCTTCAAACAGAATAACAAAATTAAAATGGTATTCGCTCAATAATAACACTCCTCGAGCTGTCAAAGCTAACGGCCTGATTGGATAATAAGCAGTATATAAACTATATAAGATTTGATGCTAAAGGTGCCAGCACAATAATCAAATGTTATCTTGTGTAATTTTCTTATCAAAAAATATATGTAATCTTGTGTAATATAATGCGCTTAAATAGAAAGCAATTCTGCAGGAATATAATTAGAATAAGTACAACCATTGCCATAAATTATCTTTCTTATTCATACTAGGAATGCCCCTTATGTTAAGCTTTCAAATGAAGGTATATACTGTGTAACTATAACCTACTCAACCCGGTTTTTTATATCAGGGTCAACCCATTATATTTTTCCTTATCGCACGCAAAGTTGATGCGAAACACCAATAAAGAAAGACAAAATTAGGTAGAACGCTGGAATTTAATGCATTTAAGCAAAATTCTCTGCTGAAACATGACTTGTGTTCTCGCTAAACTAAACATCAACTCTTCAAACTTAAGTCATGCAATTACATTGGTGAATCCATGTTACACTGGTGTCATCAAATTACATCAGTCCTTCCCATTCACCTCTCCACCAAAAATAAATACTCAAGTAAAGAACCTAGAAAACATCACCCTAAGAAAATGAAGCGAATCACAAGCTTCCACCAACAGGAAAACAAATAATTTATCCACAGATATTAAGCAACATATCTAATTTATGCAACTAAAAAGATATCAACTTTATGGTCAACCAACTACAAACCCGTATAGGACAGTGAAACGAACGTAATCGTCAGCTGGATTGAGTACCAGATTAACCGGGACATGATAAAATAGGAGGAAAAAACATGCAATATCGTACAATCCCTCCACTCAAACTCATCGAATATATAAAAACAAAAAGGGAAAAGGAGCTAATTGATTGAAATCATTGTCACCGTCAAAAAATGTTCAAACGCAATCGTTCAAATTAGAATGAAGAAGAGAGATTAGGGCACAAAACGAGGGAAAAAATAATCATGTGATATTAAATTAGAATCCCTAAAACAACGTTTTGATTTGAATGAAGAAAAAACATAGATTTAGAGCAGCCATACCTATGTTATCTGAGACTAGGGTTTCACGGACGGAAACAGAAGAGCACACAGCTTTGAGTCGTGACAACGCAGAGTATACTTGATTAATTGATATGAAATATTTATTTATTTTTATATTATGAACGGTAGATGGCTTATATATAGCTCTTGAATGACCAGTGCAAAGCATATACGAAAATTAAACTCGATTAATGAAAGTTCTTTTTTTTTTAAAGGAAATACAGAGATGATATTACTAAAAAAATTACATAGTCATTACATACTCCAGAATGTTAACATTGCCTAACTTGGCAACGTTGTTACAAACACCGGAAATAAGATACTTGATACTATTATTAGTTTCATGTTTATCCTTGGATAATTGAGAATCAACAAAAAGGGGTGGATGTGTATGGTAAAAATATTTAGTAGGGATAAAGTTTTTCACCGCTTCCTTCGTCAATAGGTGCGCAACTGCATTTCCTTCTTTGAATTTATGTCTCAGAGTTGGAAGCTTCAACTGGTGTATTAACAACTTGCATTCAAATGTAATGTTAGAAAGGATTTAGTTGTTTTCATAAAGGAGGTTGATGGTTTTCGTGGAGTCTATTTCTATTTCTATTTTGGGGAACTTCATTTTCTTTGCTATCTTTAAACCCTCATGCAGAGCAATTAGTTCTGTTTGCATGGCTGATGCTTCATGGAAAGCAACGATCCAATCTCTATTGTTGTTTCTAAATACTCTACCTAGACCAGCTTCTAATGTGAATTTTGAAAAGCCTCCATCAATGTTTAACTTGACAGTTCCCGCAAGAGGTTTTCCCACTCGATCTCAATCAAGATCTTTTTTTCCTTGAAAAGGTTTTTTTCCGTGAAGAAAGTGAATTCTCATGCTTGTTGTAAAACCTTAGTGGCATGAAGATCAAAGGTCTTAACTGTTAAATTTGTTGTTATTTCTATTTTTCCAAATGTCTCAGAGAGAGAAAGGAAAAGTGGTCCTCCAGTTTGTAGAATGGCGGCTATTCTTAATGAATATATTTTTTAGGTTAATCAGCCAGTGACGATTATTTTCGATAGGATTGATTGAAATACCCATACTATTCCAAAATTGCCTAGTGCCTGGGCAGTGTAGAAAAATATGTTGTATATCCTCCATGTTTTCTCTACAAATCGTGCATGTGGCATCTATATTAATTTCAATATGGGCTAATAGGGCTCTGCAGGATATACAACTATGTATACATTGTCAGAGGAAAATTTTTATTTTGTTGGACAGTGCAGATCCCAAATCCAGCTAAATATGAAAGTCGAGGTGTTAACAGAATTTAAGAGACGGTAACAGGATTTGGTGGTAAATTATCCACTTGTGTTAGAGTTCTAACTCATGATGTCCTTTTTTAGGACCTTATTAGGTATTGGTGTTAAAACAATCTTGTTCGTTATATTAGAAGGCAATTCAAAAGAGATATTAGAAAGATCCATTTGGCTTCCTTGATAATATTCTTTATGGTAATATTATGATTTTTTTTTCAAGAGGGTCATATATGGAGTTTTTAAGAGTGTTGGAATTGTGAATCCATTTGGAGGTCCAAATGTTAATTTTGGAATGAATGCAGGGATGACATAAGGTGCCTTTATTATAAATTTTTCAACCTTTTAGAATAGTCTTCCAAATGAAAGACGTGTTAATAAAAGATCTTTTACTGGCATATTTGTGAGAAATGAGTTGAGCTCACGGGGTATTAGGATTTTGCAATAGTCTTAAGGTGAGGCCTGTTAATATGACAATGTTTTTGGACTATGCGTATGCCAAGACCACCCTCAATTTTACTTTTCGTGACCGTTTGCTAATTCACCAAGTGTAATTTTTTAGAAGTCTTGGTACAACCCCAAACGAAACCCTTTTGGATTTTATCAATCTGATTAAGAATTTTAACTGGGAGAGAAGTATATTGCATGGAGTGTGTGGCAATAGCACCTAAGATACTTGTGGCCAAGGTTGTTCTACCGGCCATATTTAGGAAGGAACATTTCCAATCAGACAGTCTATTTTGCAATTTATCCAATAAAAATTGAAAGTCCCTATAGTTTGGACTGTGGTTTGAAATTAGGAATCCAGATATTTCCCAAATTCATAACTCAATTTCATACCAAAAAGATTTGTGAAGTAATAAGAAATTGCTACGGGGCAGTTTTTTGAGAGGATGATTTTAGATTTAAGGTAATTGATGGATAGTCCCGATTCTTGGCAGAAAAGGTTCACAAGATCTTATGCATTGACCATTTTTTTGTTAGTCTTTCCCGTTAATATAATATCATCCCCAAATAAAACACGAGAGAAGGAGGGACCCTTTATGGTTGGTTTTAATCGGATCTTAACTCAAAATATCTACTTGATGATTAATGAGTCTTGAGAGTAACTCTAGGCAAATGATGAAGATATATGGAGATAAAGGGCCTTCTTGGCAAATACCCCGACTAGAACTAACGAAATCAGTTGTGGTACCATTCACTAGAATCCCCATTGAGCTAGTGCAAATACAATGCATAATTAATTCAGATTTTTTTTCGAGGGGGGGAGGGGGGAGCGGGGGAATTTGAAATATTTCAGAGTTCTATAAACAAACGACCATTCAAGTCTATCAAAAATTTTCTCTAGCTATTTTAATTAACATGTCAAAATTTGAATTTATTGAAGTACAAAGGTTACTTATTAATTCCTGGATGATAATGGCGTTATCACTAGCTCTTCTATTTTTAATGAAGCTGTACTAAAAAGGACTAACAAAATATGGCAAGAAAGACTTGATCCTGTTGGCAATGATTTTTGTGGTAATTTTGTAAGACGTATTATAAAGACCAATAGGCTTAAAGTTTTTAAAGTTGTTTACATTAGCAAATTTGGGAATGAGGCATATAAAGGTTTTATTTGTACCAATAAGCAATGCTTGAGTTTCAAAAATATTGTGGCAGTAATTAATGATAGAATTATCAATAATATGTCAATATTTTTTATAAAAAAATGGATATATTACATCCGGACAAGGGGATTTGAAAGAGAAAATGGCCTTAAAAATTTCCACATTTGACAAGGGAATGTCTAAGATTGGTTAAATCAATAGAGTTGTGACATGTTTGCTCATTAAGAATAACATTCTTGTGGGTGATGGATTTGGAGGTTGTAAAAGCAGTTTGAAAGAAATTGAGGGTGTGGTCCAGGATTAATTTAGGGTTTGTAATACATTCACCATTATTATTGGTGAAGTACATAATAGCATTGCTACGCTTACGATTACAGGCCATTAAGTGATAGAATCTTGTGTTGGAATCACCATTACTTAGCCAAGAAATTCTAGAGCACATTTTCCAAAAGTCTTGTTCCATTTTAAGAATATTGTTGTACTCTAGTTGTAGTTGAGTTTCTAAGTCTTGTAAGAAGAAAAAATTTGGTACGAGGAAGAAGATTGGATCCCGTTTAACCTAGCTAATATTCTTTTTTTCTTTTTGAAGATATCCCAAAGGTATCATTTTTCTGTTTGATAACCTTCTCTTGAAAGATTTGTGTGCACTAATAAAGTTATTGTTTCGGGGTATCTACACCAAATGGTTTTCAATCTAAAAGGTTTATTCCGATAACTAAAATTTTTGGAGTGAGTTGAATTAATAGGGGATTATGGTCAGAATGGGTCTTAGGGAGGTATGTAACCACAACCTTAGGAAATAGAGATAGCCAACTATTGTAAATAAAAATCCTATCAAGTCTTTCCATAATTAATCCCCTAATTTTTTTTTTATTATTGGACCAAGTATATTTGCATCCTTTGTAACCTAGGTCCATAAGGTTACAATTGTTAATGTTATTCCATAAGGAGTTACTACGCCTACGGTTAATCGGATTTCCACCAAATTTATCATTAACACTAAATATGTCATTAAAATCTCCTCCTAGTAACCAAGGGCCCGTATTGTTATTATGAATATTTTCAATATTATTTCATAATACACGTTTATTTTCTAGTTTGGTGCTAGCATATATTGAGGAAAATAACCAAGTAGTTTGGGAAGGGGTTACCTCAACAGTAGTATGAATTTCTTGGTTCCTTCTAACAAAGTTGTACGCTTTCACAATGCTAGCATCCCACATTATCACCATTCCACCAGTTTGACCCTCAGTTGGAACCTCAATCATTTTTGAAAAGGGAAAGTCATTCAAGAGGGTGATATGATTTTCCATACGTGTTTCTAATAGTGTAACCATGCAAAGTTTATGAGTGTCAATCATTGATGTGTGGCTATAATTCATGATTTAACGCATTATGTGCCTTGCATTTTACGTGCTTTAATGATAAAAATACACTTTGTTTGAGTGTAATGAAGTTTATTTTATGTGTAGGTGAATTAAATATGGAAATCGATCTAAATGGATGCTTAAACGTCGAAAGTGCGCGTGAAAATGGTGAAAAGGAGAGGCCAGACCAGGCTTTAGCCTGCGAGGCCAGCTTAAAGCCAGGGTTCAGATCCGACTTTTCAAGTATTAAACACTTTTTCGACGTAACTAGGAGTGACTGACATGTTTAAGGTATTATTCTAAACATATAAATAGATCCAAAAACACAACTTTGAATGACTTTTTCCATTGGGGACAAGAGGAGATCGTGAAACACAACTCAGAAGCTCAAAACATTGATTTTTACATCCCTTTATTCCTTACTCTGTAATTTAATTATGCAATTTACTTTGGATTTGATTACTATGAGTATGGGGAGCTAAACTTCTAATCTAGGATTTTGATGGAACCTTTTATAGGATAAATTCTTGTTATGTTTTTATGTAATTGAGCCGTTGGATTTTCTCTACTTGTTCAACTACGTATTTATTGTTGTTGATTGAAAGGTCATTGATTGATTGTACCTATTTATTATGTGTTGCTTAAGAAAGGATACATATTTAGGTGGTTGTTGAACAATGTCACTTCTAACGTATGTGAGAAATCAATACAACGGGTTTAAAGGTAGGTTTTGAAATAACAAAACCTTGACGTGATCATAATGAGCGGTTAGATAAAGCCAACTAGCGTAGTTCGAGAGAATATGTCTAGTAAATTATAATAGTTGCTCAAGAGATAATTACAGCACCTAAAGTTCTCATGATCAGTGGAGAATTCATAGGCGAAATTGTAGGGAACGTAGCGGGAAGGATTCCGACAATTGGGAAAATCATAATTCTAAACCTTCTTAATTTAGTCTCCAACCCTAAGTATCTTTAGTTTCAATTTACTATTTTAGTTTGTTAGTCAATTAGTTAGATATAGGAATCTTAATATTTGTAACTTAGAAATTTATTCGAGCTTGTCTTCTTAGCGATATTGAACAATTATGGTGAAACCTTAGTTCTCTGTGGGATTTGACTCCGGGCTTTTAGACCGGATTATATTTGCATCAACCGTTTATCCTTTTTAGGACTAGAGTTGGGCGTGATCAAATTTTGGCGTCGTTGCCGGGGAACTAACGGTGTAGTTGTAGCTGTACATATTGCTAGGTTTCAAGTTTTAACTTATATTTTTATTTTCTGTATTTGATTTTTTTAATTTTTTTTTTACTTGTTGATTTGAGAAACATGACATCTTGGAATTATGGAAATTCAGGTGTAGATAATTCTACTATTGATCCTCATACATATTGTGAAGGAAACCACCCATGGAAAAAATTTCAAAACGTTCCTGAGAGCGAGTTATGTGCACCAACTCATTCTTATTCGTGGAATGTATATGATGTGTGTGGTGGTCAAAATGGTCACTTTCATGGTTGTGCTTATATTTCTTATCCTCCTCCAACCCCTTTCTATGATGGTTCTACTTTTTCATGTGAAGTTAATAGGAACAACGAACCTGGGGATGCAGATCTTAAGGAGATCAAGGATATGTTAAAGTACCTTATGGAATAAAATAATGAGAAACAACTACAGATAGAGAGGCAAGAGACAACTATTCGCAACTTGGAGGGTCAATTGAGTCAAGTGGTTGGAGTTGTTAATGCTCAACAAGCCAATATTGGGGATAGTAGCCAAGAAGAGCATGAATTTGAGGTGTTAATTAAGGAGGTCAGAGTAGAAAATCAACAACCTATCCAACTACCATTTGAGGATGTCGATGTTGAAGAAGTGAGACTAGAATCAGCCAAGGACTTTGAGGATATAAATTTTGTTGACTCTAGTATCATTTATGTCGAGGATGTTGAAAGTCCTGAAGTTCATGTGTTTGAGCGTATTGGTCCTTACGCCAAATATTTTTCCACATTGGGATTGGATGTTGATATGGAAATAGAGTCATCCGAGCCGATTGAGGAGTCAAGGAATGAGGAACAAGGTGCCTACATCCTGAAATTTTCTTGCCAGAAAGACAGAACTATATACCTCATCTAAAAGCCAAGAAGTGTAAAATAGTACAATTGTTGCTTGGGCCAATTAGAATTGTTCCACCACCCCGAGCATAGCCGAAAATCCAAATTTGGGGATCAATTCATAGGTTCAAGGTGGAGGCAAAAAGTGATTCACGTCGTGTCGCGACGTTAAATCAAGCGCTTGTTGGAGGCAACCAAGCTTTACTGCTTTATTTTATTTTATTTTATTTGTTTTTTTCTAATTGTATTATTTTTGTAGTGTCGATATTTTATTTTTAGGAGCATGGAATGCAAATCCATTAGAAGGATGCAACAACAAACCAAATGGTTGGAACTAAGTGTGAGGTACCCGCACGAAGGACCAGGCCTGAAAAAAGTCTGAATACCCCATGAGATGCTAGTGCTTCGGCCTTTGGCCTACCAAGGAGTTTCTTTTACCCTCTTGTATGTATGGGTGTGCATTGGGGACAATGCACAATTTTAAGTGTGGAGTGAGGAGATTGCCTCGATGACTTTCTATGCTACTTTAGTTGTGTTAGTTTAATTATTATTTTTTTCCGTCGAAAAATAGAAAAGATTGAACTTTTCCCGACAACGGATCTATTAGACAATTTTCTTGAGGGATTTAAGTCTAAAGAAAAAAAAAGATTTTCTTTGTAGGTAGTGTAGTAATTCCCCCTTGGTTTTTCTTTGTGCCGCGGTTCTTTTCCAAGGGTTTTGTTTGAACCGGGTGTAGTTAGTTTTATTTTTTTAGGAATAGGGGTCATTGTGTTGTGTTTTGAATTGAAGAAATATCTCGTGATTTGTTATGCTTTGAGAATAGTGAGTGCTTTGGTTGTGACGCTTAGGCTCATTTTTTGACTCTTGTATAAGTACCTTAAATTGTATAAGCTTAGCTTTGCTTAGCTGCTTTGACTAGAGTGTCTTGATGAAACCAATCTTGAGTGAGTTATGTGCCATGTGTGTGTGAGGTTTGGGTGTTATTCTGTGCATTGCGTTTGATGTCTAGAACTTGCCCCGTGTGTTTGCAAAGCGAAATAGTAGTTTTGCTCAGTCTTGGAAGTGATATAGGCATTTTTTTGTTGAGCCAAATATGTATATTTTACTCGCCTATTTGTTATGTATCGTAGTTGACCTCTTTGAGCCTGTAATCATGTTTCTTTGGCAACCACATTACAAGCCTTACCCATTTGTTTGAATTAACCATCTATTTGAACCTTCTAACCTCTCATGAGCACTTGAATTGTTATGAACTGTGTAAAAGTTAAAATGTGGGGTGGTTGGTTTGGCTTTTGAGTGGAACTAATAAAATAAGGAGAAAGGTGCACTGTGTTGAAAAAAATTAAAGCCACTTGAATTGAAAAGAAAAAAAAATAGTTTGAAGAATATTCCTTGATGTTGGTGGCTTTTGATGTAATTGTGCTTAAAGAAGTATGGGATAATATACATTAATGTGAAGGTGGAGTTTTGGTTTGACATAAGTATGGGCTTAATGTTAAAGTATATGTATTAAAGTGCTTAGGGAAGTGTAGTCGCTTTTATATCCAAATGTATCCTACCCGACCCGCAACCTGTATTACAATCAAACAAAGTCCTACTTGATCTTAGACTGAATGAGCTCGATTAGTAGAGTAGTACATTACGGGCAAGCCTCTGGTGCATCTTTTGTGGAATATGAATGTTAATTTCGGAGAGTGAGTGAATTCTTTCTATCTTGAGTTCCTAAGTGTTCTTAAATTTTATTGTGTGGAACTACTCTCTTTGGTTGTGTGAGGAAACTTGATTCATGAAGGAAAGGTAATGTCAGTGAACTCTATGTTAGAGTAAGAGGGTGAGTTGTGAATAATGCAAGGTACTTGTGAGTCAAATCTTGAGGCGAAGATGTTACGCTTTTGTGCTTAGTCTATTTTAAATATTTTTAGTGTGATGAGTTAGGAGAATTGTTTAAAAACGTCATGTCTATATAAAGTGTAGTTTGATTGCTCGATGACGAACAATTGTTTAAGTGTGGGGTATTGATTTGTGTCTATAACTCATGATTTAACGTATTATGTGCCTTGCATTTTACGTGCTTTAATGATAAAAATACACTTTGTTTGAGCGTAATGGAGTTTATTTTATGTGTAGGTGAATTAGAGTTGGAAGCCGAGCTAAATGGATGCTTAAACATTGAAAGTGCACGTGAATATGGTGAAAAGGAGAGGCCAACCTAAAGCCAGGCCAGACCAGGCTTTAACCTGGCGAGGCCAGCCTAAAGCCAAGCCAGACCAGGCTTTAGCCTGGCGAGGCCATCTTAAAGCCAGGGTCCAGATTCAACTTTCCAAGTATTAAACACTTTCCCGGTGTAACTAGGAGTGACTGATATGTTTAGGGCTTATTCCAAACATATAAATAGACCCAAAAACACAACTTTGAAGGACTTTTACCATTGTAGACAAGAGGAGACCGTGAAACACAACTCGGAAGCTCAAAATATTGATTTTTACATCCCTTATTTCTTACTCTGTAATTTAATTATGCAATTTACTTTGGATTTGATTACTATGAGTATGGGGAGCTAATCTCCTAAACTAGAGTTTTGATGGAACCTTTTGTAGGATAAATTCTTGTTATGTTTTTATATAATGGAGCCATGAATTTTCTCTACTTGTTCAACTACGTGTTTGTTGATTGAAAGGCCATTGATTGACTGTACCTATTTATTGTGTGTTGCTTGAGAAAGGATACATATTTAGGTGGTTGTTGAACAACGTCACTCCTAACGTATGCGAGAAATCAATACAACATGTTTAAAGGTAAGTTTAGAAATAACAAAGCCTTGACATGATCATAATGCGCGTTTAGATAAAACCAACTAGCGTAGTTCGAGAGAATATGTCTAGTAAATTGATTTAGTTGCTCGATAGAGAATTAAGTCACCTAAAGTGCTAATGATCAGTGGATAATTCATAGGCGAAATTGTAGGGAACATAACGAGAAGGATTTCGAAAATTGGGAAAATCATAACTCTAGACCTTCTTAATTTAGTCTCCAACCCTAAGTATCTTTAATTAACCAATTATTCAGATATAAGAATCTTAATATTTATAACTTAGATATTTATTCGAGCTTTTCTTCTTAGCGATATTGAACAATTATGGCGAAACCTTAGTTCTCTGTGGGATTTGACTCCGGACTTTTAGACCGGATTATATTTGCAGTAACTGCTTATCCTTTTTAGGAATAGAGTTGGGTTTGGTCAATCATTTCCTTAAAATTGATACGAAAGTTATCGTTGTTTCCTTCACGTATGTTCTAGATAATTATGTTAGTTGGTTGATACATCATTGGTTCATGGTTGTTGGGTGAGCCATCCTCCATTCTTGTATGGAGTATTGGGTTCCTCTTTAGTTATGGAACAAGTATCATTGCATGGCTCCCCACTGTTGGGTCCTGTGGTGGCCTAATGTCCATTGAGCATTTGTACAAGGCTGGGGGGGAAACTGAGAACATACCTCTTCTCTTGCATTTCCCTAAAGAGATAGACTTTTACTTCTTTTACGCTTGGGAATTCTATTATTTCCTTTGATCCTAGTAAATTCATCTCTTCTATATATCATACTTGATGACCTTCTGAATCTGGCACATTGGGATTGGGTGCTTGAGGTGGTGCATTGTTTACTGGAGGTGTTGCATGAGCTTGATTCTGAGTATAATGTGGGGATGTTGCCCAGGGAATGAATATTGGGTTTAGCTTTGAGATATCCCCGAGAAGAAAAAAGGGGAAATCAATTATCATATTTTGTGGTTGGAGAGGGTTGAAGTGTGGAGGAAGGTTCCATTGGTTCCTCATTGTCTGGGCTTGGCGTGCATTCATTATGGGGGATAGTGGGTGGATAATATTGTTTAACCAAACATGATTGAGGTAGTTTCTCATGGCCATGTGTATCCCCTCAGATACTAGTTGAGTTAGGAAGTGTGAATTTTGGAGGATGATCACTGTCTCCTGACCGTCCAGGATTATGTTGAATGTGATTGCATGACCCATTAGTGCTTGTTCTATCCATGATAGTGGTTGTGGTATTGTGGAAGGGGTGGTTGAATGAAGAAGATCATTTGATTTCCTTGTTGGTTGTTCAAGGTTGGTGGTGGTTTGGCCATTGTGTATGATCGTTGATGTCTTAGAATTTGCACTAGTTTGTATCTCCTCCTTTGGGAAATAGGTATTCTTGGCATAAACCCGAGTGATGGTTTATATTAACTCTAGTGGTTAATCCGGTGGAAGGGGAAGGGATTTGAGTAGAGGAATTAGCTAGGTTGGTAATAATGTGGTCTATTTGCATGCTTTGGTTGCTTGTGGGAGATAAGATTTTAAAGGATTTTGGTGTTGTAATAGGATTAGGCACGTGTTGGTCTTTATTGGCTAATTGTGCAATTGGGGTGATCTTGAGGGACAGGTGTTGTGGGACACCATCTTCCTCCATGCATTAAATATAGTCATTTTCAATTTTATTAGTGAAATTAGGATAGTTAATTCCAGCTATTAGAGGTTCTTTTTCATTTTGTAGGTTAGTGGTTTTAGAAGAAATGTCCTCGTTATTCTCGTCAGTAGGAGATTTAGAATTTTACATGTAAGATAATTTGATATCCTTCATGCAAGACACGTTGCTTTTAGGAGTATTTTTTGGTGCCTCGTCCTTCACACTTAAAACTAAATTTATTTTTGAATTAGGAAAATCTTTAGCCACAATTTTCATTGGCGGATTGTCCAAGGTAGTAAATTTGTTGTTACTGGTAATGTGATTTCTTGTAGAAAAATCGTTATGATTACTGTTGATTTTTGTTCTACTCGTGCTTTAATTGCTAGGAGAGTCAATGCTAGTGTTAGGGTGTTGAGTAGAAAACTTACCCGGTATTCCATGTGAAAAATTTGTGTTTGTACCTGATTTTTAGGTTGTTTCATTTCCCCTTCCATTGATTCTTTTTTTCTTGGGGAACTTAATCGTCTGCCACACTTCACCAATTGCATTCTGGATATTATTGCATTCGTTCAGGTGTGGATTTGGGTTGCTTGATAAGATGTTTGTCACTGGTGGCGGTGCTTTTTTGTATTGGCACCTTGTTGCCACAAGGTCTAATCTTCCGCAATATTTACATAAAAATATTTTACCCTCGTGTTGAATGAATTGTTTGTGATAGCCAGTATGAATTAAGGGAATGACAAGCTCTTCTAGTGGAAGCTCAATACACAGGTTAGCATAAAGACCCCTTAGCATAAAAGACGTGCATGCATCTATTTTTAATAATCTACCAATGTTATTTTCAATTTTTGATAGTATAATACCATCGTAGAACTCGGTTGGTAGTTGAGGTAGACGGACCCATACAACTGTGAGTGAATTACTTACTTCCGTTGCCACAAAATTTGATTTCCATCTCTGAATTAAAATAAAATAACCAAAAATAACACATAGGCCATGATGTAAAACCTTGAACATGTGATCTTCACAGTTGAATTTGGTTATATAGTAGTCTGCTCCCAAGTCGATTATAGGAAAATTTTCAGGAATTTTCCAAATTTCTTGTATTTTCCTTTTGAGAAGATGTTGTTGGATTTTTTTACCATGTAATTTGATAATAATTGAATATTTTCATGGTTGGTAATATGTTCTTGATCTTCCACCGTCAGATGAATTATGTGATTCCCAACTGTGTTTGAGTCAAAGGATGGTGGGCTTGATTCTTGAGACATTGTAGGAAGGCAATCATATGAAGGAGTTTGTACATTAATTACGAATTTTGTACCCCTTCAATTAACTTGTCTTTAAAACTCAAACCAGGTGTATTGTGGTCTATACTTCCAGGCTTTTGTTACTATATCTGGTGGTTTGGGTGGAATTTGAAATATATGATCATTATATTCCATAACAAATGGAGAAGGTTACAACAAGAGTGATAAATTTGGCTTGTTTAGTGAGAGACGAGAGGAAATATTCTAGAGAGAGAAAGTCCTATGCTGCTATAGCTTGGTGTGCTTTTGATTAATGAAAGTTCAAAGACTCTGAAAAGTATGAAAACGTTTATTTCAAGAATTTAACAATATTTGTTCTTTCAGAGTCATACTGTTGTGTTTATAAGTAGTACTATTTGCGAAGTTGTTGAATTTTATAATCTTAACAGAAAAGTATTGTGTATGTCTTTAGATAACGCTTCTAACAGTACTGCCGCAATTTCATTATTAAAAATGCACTTGCAACCACCACTTGAACAAATTTTTCATGTTAGGTGTGCATGTCATATTTATTTTTTAATTGTTAAAAGTAGCCTTGATTTATTTTCAGCTGAGATTATTCATGTTAGAAGAACAGTTGGTGTTATTCAAGAAAATAACAGACAATCTAGAATTAAGGAATTTAAGAATAAGTGTACCGAGTATAACCTTAAACCAAGATTCATGCCACACGAAATTGTTACTAGGTGAAATTATACTTACATATTTTTAAAATTTTGCTATAAATATAGATTTCCAAAAACTGAAGTTGCTAATTCGCATTGTACTGATAGAAACCGTATGTAACACCTGCTACTTGGGAGGTTATTAATGATGTTGTTCAATTTTTACATAAATTTTATATAGCTACTGTTGAGTTTTCTAGAGCATACTTCCCTACTGTTACAATGATTTTAGTACATATGACTGAAATTGCTTTTCTACTCTTTGAATTTAAGAAGAAAGAAAAATATACGGCTGCTGTTGAAGAAATGCAAGACAAATTCAAAAAATATTTCTTTCCAATTCCTCAGATTTACTTAATTGGAGCTATTTTAAATCCTTCTATTAAGATGGCTGATTGTCACCAATTAATCAATGCTTTATATACTTACATGGAGATTGGATCAACTGAAACCCTAGATATTTTTACTTGTATGAACAATCTAAATGATAATTTACAAAAAAACATATACATATTATGCAAGTATAGTTGATGATGTTGCTCATAATGTAGCCAATGTTAATCCCACTATGCAGTGTACCCTTCTTCAAGTTCTACTACTTTGTATGATGATGAAATAGTTGATAGTTTTAATATTTTTTCTACATTTGCTACAACTCAAACCAATAGCATGAACATTGATGAACTTCAATTCTACTTGCAGAAGCAAAAGGAGATTCGCACAAAAGCGTTGGGATGGTGGCGTGAGAATGAAAAGCAATTTCCTGTTCTTTCCGCTATGGCTCGGGACATACTGAATGTGCCAATTTCAAATGTAGCATCAGAGAGTACATTTAGTCAAGCAAGACAACAACTAGGAGACACCCATCACTCATTGGGAAGCAACGCTTTGGAAGTTTTAGTATGTTTCAGAGATTGGATTAGATCAGAACAAAGAAATTAAGGACGTGAATATGTTGATAGCCCTGAAGACGAGAAAATTAGAGATATATTAACACATGGTAACCCATCTGAATTTAACACTCCAGAAGAAGGACAATCAAAATCAGTTCATATTGATTATGAAGAACTTACAAGGTCAATGCAAAACCTTTGAATTTAGTACTTGTCAAATGTAAACCTTTTAATTTGTAACTTGTAAGTTGTAACTTAGAAATGATTTTTCAAATTTGAAATACATATTGCACTTGCAATATAAGTGCATTTTTTTTCCATATTCATTGTTTTCTTTATATATCTTACTATATATTAATATAAATTACAATAGTTGTACAAAAATAAAAATAAAAAATAAAAAAACACTATAAACCGGCCTGACCCGCCCCCTTAAACCCCTAACCCATACGGTTAAGTTTTTATCCGGATTAACCCGAACTCGTTAAACCCGTTAACAATAACCCGTCACCGGCCCGGTACTCCTACTCGTCCGGTTCAATAAAACCCCAACCCAGCCCGGGCCGACCCACACGTTAGACACCTTTAGATAATACTACCTATTTCAATCTAGTAAATACCAAAAAATAGCTTAGAAAATATCTTATTACTTTGTATGAAATCTATTCTATTCCTCTAGCGCTGTTACTTGTCACTTTTGCGTAAAAGTTGCACGGGGCGCCCTATTTAGGCGCCCCTCTTTAACCTGTACACGCTTTATTTTTATGTTTGCTGGTACCCATTTTTTTGTTAAAAGCCTTTCGAAAAGACAATTTTACCATTTTACAAGCAGTCAAGCCTACTTTCTCTTCAAGTAAACCCCATTCCTCTACTTCCATTCCTATACTTTGCAAATACTATCTTTCTCTCTCTCTCCTGTTCTTCGCTTTTACAATCGTCATTGTTTTTTTATATTCATCGCTTCAACTGTTTGTTCGCCAACAATATTACGTATAATCACAGGTACAATACCTTTACATTCTGGGTATTGTTTTTTTTTTGTGATAGTCATGTTCTATAGTTTTTTTTTTTTTTTTTGATATTCATGTTCGATAGGTTGTTATGGGTTAGTTCTATAGTGATTTTTTGTCATGTATACCTTAATTTTATGGAGCTGATATTTTTTTTGTTTTTTTGTGTTTAATTATTGGTGTTAAATTTGTGCTTTGATGAGTTTTTTTGTTTTGTAACTGTTAACTTCAGCGTTTTAGCAGTTGATGCTTTTATTTTGTAGTTGATGTTTGGGAGTTTACGTTTTTGTTTTGTTTAATATGCTGATATTTTTGAACGTGTGTGTCTGTTTTGTATTTTGTAACTGGTGAACTTCAGCTTGTTTTTGTTTAGGAGCTGAAGTTTTTTGTTTTGTTTTGGTGAACTTCAGCATATTTGGGCACTTAAGTTTTTGTTTTGTTTCGGTAATATGCTGAAGTTTTTGAACGTGTGTGTCTGTTTT
>MDKI01173457.1:0-106167 GCA_005239505.1 Nicotiana paniculata | reverse complement strand
AAAACCGAATAATGTCACTTTAATTGGAAAAACTCCCTTACTACCCCTTCATTAATCCAGGGGTTAGTGGAAAAAGGAGGTGTGACAGTTGTAAGCAAACTCCGCCAATGGAAAGAACTTATCCCAAGACCCTCAAAACTCAATCACATACGCACAAAGCATATCCTCAAGAATCTGAATAGTGCGCTCGGACTGTCCGTCCGTCTGGGGGTGAAATGTTGTGCTCAACTCCACCTTGGTACCAAACTTCTGCTGAACAGCTCTCCAGAACCGTGAAGTGAACTGGGTACCTCTGTTTGAAATAATAGAAACTGATATACCATGAACACGAACGATCTCCCGAATATAAATCTCCGCCAACCGCTCCGACGAATAAATTGTCCGTACCGGAATGAAATGGGCTGATTTGGTCAGCCGATCCACAATCACCCAAATATCATCATGCTTCCTCAAAGTCCAAGGAATTCCAACCACCAGGTCAATGGTGATCCGCTCCCACTTCCAATCTGGAAGCTCAATCAGCTGAAGTAACCCTCCCGGCCTCTGATGCTCACATTTGACCTGCTGACAGTTGAGGCACTTGGCTACAAACTCTTCTATATCCTTCTTCATTCTTCGCCACCAATAGTGCTGCCTCAAATCCTGATACATCTTCGCAGTACCCGGATGGATGGAATAACGCGAACTATGGGCCTCTACTAAAATCAACTCTCGAAGCCCATTAACACTGGGCACACAGATCTGACCATGCATCCTCAATACCCCGTCATCTCCAATGGTCACATCTCTGGCATCATCGTGATGGACCGTGTCCTCGAGGACAAGTAAATGAGGATCATCATACTGCCGCTCCCTGATATGATCGAATAAGGAAGACTGAGAAACCACACAAGCTAATACACGGCAAGGCTCAGAAAGATCCAATCTCACAAACTGATTGGCTAAGGACTGAACATCTAAGGCTAGGGGCCTCTCAGCAGCATGAAGGTATGACAAACTCCCCAAACTCTCCGCCCGGCGACTCAAGGCGTCGTCCACCACATTAGCCTTCCCCGGGTGGTATAATATAGTGATGTCATAGTCCTTTAGCAACTCTAACCATCTACGATGGCGCAAATTTAGGTATGTGCTACAAACTCCGGTGGTCAGTATAAATCTCACAAGGCACACCGTACAAATAATGACGTCAGATCTTCAAGGCATGGCCAATGGAAGCTAACTCAAGGTCATGGACATGGTAATTCTTCTCGTGTATCTTCAATTGTCGGGACACGTAGGCAATCACCCTACTGTCCTGCATCAATACCGCTCCAAGGCCAACTAGCGAGGCATCACAATAAACTGTATAAGAACCCGAACCAGTAGGCAATATCAATATTGGGGCTGAAGTCAAAGATGTCTTGAGCTTCTGAAAGCTCGCCTCACACTCCTCTGTCTACTGAAATGGAGCACCCTTCTGGTTCAATCTAGTCATAGGGGGTGCAATCAATGAAAATCCCTCTACAAAACGGCGGTAGTAACCTTCCAAGCCAAGGAAACTGTGAATCTCTATAACTGAGGACGGCCTGGGCTAACTCTGCACAACCTCTACCTTCTTCGGATCTACTTGAATTCCCTCACTCGATACCACGTGGCCCAAGAATTCCCCATAACTCAACCAAAACTCACATTTTGAGAACTTTGCATACAACTTCTTCTCTCTCAAGGTCTGAAGCACTATCTTCAGGTGCTGCTCATGATTTTCCTGACTCCGGGAGTAAACACGAATATCATCTATGAAAACAATGAAGAACGAATCGAGATATGTCCTGAACACACTGTGCATCAAATGCATAAATGTTGCGGGGGCATTAGTCAGCCCGAATGACATAACTAGAAACTCGTAATAGCCATACCGAGCCCTGAAAGCAGTCTTCGGGATATCCGGCTCCCGAATCTTCAACTGATGGTAACTTGAGCGCAAATCAATCTTAGAAAATACCTGTGCACCCTGAAGCTGGTCAAATAGATTATCAATACGAGGCAAGGGATAACGGTACTTCACCGTAACTCTGTTGAACTTGCGATAATCAATCATGCGCATAGAACCATCCTTTTTCTTCACAAATAAGATAGGAGCACCCCAAGGTGAAAAACTGGGTCGAATATAACCCTTATCAAGCAATTCCTGTAACTGATCCTTCAACCTCTTCAACTCAGGATGGGCCTTACGGTAATGAGGAACGGAAATGGGCTAAGTGCCTGGCAACAAATGAATGCCAAAATCAATGTCTCTATCAGGCGGCATACCCGAAAGATCAGCTGGAAACACATCGCGATAATCCCGTACCACTAGAACTGAATCAACAGAAGGGGTATAAACACTGACATCTCTCACATAAGCCAAATACGCGACAAACCCCTTCTCAACAATACGCTGAGCTCTACGAAAATAGATAAATCTACTGGGAGTGTGATATAAAGTATCACTCCACTCAACACGCGGAATACCTGGCATAGCCAGCATCACGGTCTTGGCTTGACAATCAAGAATAGCATAATGGGGCGACAAACAGTCCATGCCCAAGATAATATCAAAATCCACCATATCGAGTAATAATAAATCTACACTGGTCTCAAAACCACAAATAGTAACCAAACACGACCGATAAACGCGGTCCATAACAAGAGAATCCCCCACAAGAGTAGAAACATAAATAGGAGAACACATGGAGCCTAGATCGAATAGAACCGATGAATCTCTATGACAAATCAGTATAATACCTGTGATGACACAATCAGAGGCAACAACCTCGGTACGAGCAGGAATAGCATAATACCTGGCCTGGCCTCCCCCTCGAGGGCGACCTCTACCTCTCTGACCTCCGCCCCAAGCTGGCTGGGCAGGTGGGGTAGCAGCTGGAGCTGTGATCATGGCCTAAGAACCCTGTTGAGTACGATGTGGCTAAAAAGTCTGTGAAGATGCACCCCTAATAAGTCTGGGGTAGTCCCTAACCAGATGGCGTGTATCGCTACACTTGAAACAAACTCTGGGAGGACGTGGCGGTTGTGACTGGCTAGGGACAGGTCTGCCAGACTGACCTCTAAAAGCACCACGCGCAGGAGGCGCGCTAGAAACTGGAGGTGTATAATAAGGCTCTTGAGGCCTGGGTGGAGCTGGGGTACCGCTGGTTGCTGGAAGAGCTGAATGAACTACGCGGACCATGTACCCCTACCATGACAACCTGCTGCTGGGGTATGGGCACCAGAGTAGTGGCCCGACTCTCGAGACCTCTTGGCCTCCCTCTCCTCTCACTCCCTAGCGAGTATACCCTCGATCATCCTAGCAATGCTCACTACCTGCTGATAAGGAATGTCCATCTCCAACTCTCGAGCCATGCTAGATCTGATGGGTGGAACAAAACCCTCAATGAACCGCAGAACCCTCTCACGGACAGTATCAACCAAAGCCGGTGCATGCCTAGCCAATCTGGTGGAACGGATAGCATACTCTGAAACTGTCATAGCACCCTGGCGCAAATGCTCAATCTCTACGCGCCATGAGTCCCTGAGGCTCTGAGGAACAAACTCTCTCAGGAACATATCTGAGAACTGGGTCCAGGTCAGTGAAGCAGCCTCGTCTGGACTGTCTAACTCATAGGTGCGCCACCAATCGTAGGCGGCTCCGCGAAGCTGGAAGGTAGTAAAGGAAACCCCACTAGATCCGGCTATGCCCATAGTGCGAAGAATACGGTTACACTCCTCTAGAAACCCCAAGGCATCATCTGATGCTAGTCCACTGAATACCGGAGGGTCATACTTCTTGAACCTCTCAAGTCTCCGTTGCTCGTCCTCCGAAGCAGGTGACCCTTCCTTGGGTTGAACTGGCACTACGGGCGGTACAGGAATGATATTTGGGACCTACTTTGCATGCACTCGCTGCTTAGGAGTGCGGGCGGCAGGAGTCACTGCTCCTCCCCCGACTTGAGATGTGGCTACAGCAAGGGGAAGCAATCCTACCTGAGCCAGAGTGGTGTACATAGACATGAACTGAGCTAATGTCTCCTCAAGGGCTGGAGTAGTAGTGGCAGTAGGCGTGGCAGGTGTCTGGACATCGGCTGGATCTGCTGGTGGTACCTCAGTAGCAGCTCGCGCAGGTGCTCTCGCTGCACCACGTGAGCGTGCTCGGTTTTACCCCGGCCCCGACCTCTGGCGGCTACAATAGGGGGCACGGGTGCCTGATCGTCCCGAGTAGCACATGTCCTCACCATCTACGAGAGAATAGAAAACAGAGGTTTAGAATTGATGTCAAAAATATTGCACGACAAGGAAATCAATGAAGTGAAAACATTTCCTAAACAGTTACATAGCCCCTCGTAGATAAGTACAGACGTCTCCGTACCGATCAGGGAGACTCTAATAAACCGGCCTATGTTCCGTGACTCCTATGAACCTAGAGCTCTGATACATACTTGTCACAACCCCAGTTCGCCCTCCGTGAATATGTCGTGATGGCACCTAGTTCCTATAACTAGATAAGCCTAGCAATGCGGAAATATCAACATAACTTGCGAAATAATTAAGTAAAAGAAAATTGAACAATCTAACAGAAGGACTGTAATTAAATGCCGCTTGTCATATACAACCCAAAATAATACGGAAGTCTACAATGTTACCCCAAAACCCGGAAACTCATAGGAACCACAGGCTAACAGAATATAACACACTGCTCTAACTCCAGAACCTCTATACAACTGCAAGGAAGGATAAACCTTTCACAAAAGCTGGAATAAGATAGAGACTCCTGGTCTGCAAACGTGGCAGATGTACCTCCAAGTATATGTTGTATCTCTCAACCTCGGGGTAGTGCGCCTGAGTGGAGGTACCTGGATCTGCACATGAACAACATGCGCATGAAAGGGAATGAGTACACCACAGCGGTACTCAGTAAGTGCCAAGCTTAACCACGGTCGGGTAGTGACGAGAAAGGTTAGGGCCCTACTGAGGTCAACAATATAATAAGGATGTATAGTATGAAACAGACAGTAATAATGAATACAGCAGTGAAATAAGACACGTCAAACAAGGAAATAACAAACACAAGAACAGACTAAACACGGAATATGAACAACTCAAATACAATGGTAACAATGAGGATCTCCCAGGATACCGTCATGTAGACCTTTTCTCTATTGCCTAATGGATCTCCCGTGATACCGTCCCGTAGTCCATCATATGTATAACCGAAGGATCATCATCTGTGAAGGGGGATCTCCCGGAATAACGCCCCTTAGTCCCAAAGTAAATATGCAGGGGGGATCTCCCGGGATGCCGTCCCGTAGTACCAAAGTAAATGTGCAGAGGGATCTCCCGGGATAACGTCCCGTAGTCCCAAAGTAAATATGCAGGGGGATCTCCCGGGATAACGTCCCGTAGTCCCAAAGTTAATATGCAGGGGGATCTCACGGGATAACGTCTCGTAGTACGAAAGTAAATATGCAGGGGGGATCTCCCGGGATAATGTCTCGTAGTCCCAAAGTAAATATGCATGGGGATCTCCCAGGATAACGTCCCATAGTACCAAAGTAAATATGCAGGGGGATCTCCCGGGATAACGTCCCGTAGTCCCAAAGTAAATATACAACCACAACAAGAAGATGTTCAGAATTAGAGTGCATAAATACAAGGCACTAAGTAATTCTAGTCTAACATGCTTCACGTAGTGAAATTAAGGGAATTTAAGCAAATAGGCAATTCAGGCAACTAGGCATGATTTTCTAAGTTAACATAGACTATAGTTGCAATTAGAATAAAACGGTAAGAAAGAAACTAAGGCTAAATATTTAAAGTAAAATCGGATTTTCAACAATTCGCACAAGTACACGCTCGTCACCTCACGCACAAGGCATTCAATTACCAAATATCACATCCTAAGGCGTAAGGTCCCCCACACAAGGTTAGACAAGCCACTTACCTCGAACCGGCTCAATATCAACTCGAAATCACACATTTACCACGAGTATCCGACTTCAAATGGCCCAAATCTATACAATTCAATTACATATCGTAAATAACATCGACGCAACTAATTCTTACTGTTTAATTGAAGGTAAGGCGCGGAATTAGTTAAAATGACCAAAATGCCCCTCGAGCCCACGTCTCGAATCGGGTAAAAGTTATATTTTCCCGACACCCATTCACTCACGGACTCATTCAACCAGACACAATCGAAATCCGATGCCAAAAACCCTATAACTTTTCAGAATCTTGGATTAGGAAAATTTCATCCCTTTCCTATGGTTTTCCCCCCATTTTTTACAATTAAACTAAAGAAAACAACGGGAATTAATGATCCAACAATTAATTAGGATTAGAAAATGTTACCTATGATCCTTGTTTTCAAAACCCACAGAAAATCGCCACTTCTTGAGCTCTCACCCGATTATTAGAATAATGAGATGAACTCTCGGATTTTTGGAATAAATCACACAGGGAATTCTCACCTGCGGGCTCGATTACCGCACCTGCGGAAAAAGGCATCGATGGTGTGATAATCACTTAAGTTACACTAGGGCTGCACCTGCGGTCGCTTGGTCGCACCTGCGGTCCCGCACCTACGGAACCCAGGTCACACCTACGACCACTGGCCTAGTCTCCCCTTTATCATACCTGCGATCATGGACCACGCTTCTGCGAGGCCGCACCTGCGAAAAAACCTTCGCAGGTGCGATGACACCAGAAGAGGCCTGGTTCAGCAACAACAAATTCCAAAATTTCACCCGTTAAGCATGTGAAACAACCCCGAGGCCCCCGAGACATCAACCAAAACCACCAACCAACCTTAATACCTTATTTGATCTATATCGAGCCTTAAAAACACGTCTCCTAACATCAAAATCATCGATTATGCACAGTTTCAAGCCTAGAAACTTAGGAAAATTCTATAATTCACATCCTACGCCAAAACACGTCTAAACTTATCCAAATGACCTCAAATTTTGCCCACACATCCCAAATGACATAAAGGAACTACTGCAACTTCCGGAATTCCATTCCAACCCTCAGATAAAAAATACACTATCGGACCGGAAACTCCAATAATTTAAACTTCGGCATTTCAAGCCTAAATGAGATACGGACTTCCAAAATACAGTCTGAATGTGCTCCCAACCCCGAAATCACCTAACGGAGCTAACTGAACCATCGAATTTCCATTATGAGGTCGTCTTCACACTGCTCCGACTACGGGCAACTTTCCAACACTTAATCTCTCATTTAGGGACTAAGTGTCCCAAAATTCTCCGAAACTCAAAATCGAACATCCCGTCAATAAAATTTAGCAAAAATATACTTGGGAAAAATAGTCAATAGGGTATCGGGGCGTTAATTCTTAAGACGACCGACCGGGTCGTCACAGAATGTAGAGAGTAAGAGATGAGAGCTTCTTATTTCTTTCAAGTGTTTCAAATGTGTACAATGTGATGCTCAAACCCTCTACTTATAGGATGATATAGGTAATACAAAGGGATTCCATGAACATGGTATTAACTATTGAGATCATGGGGGGGAGACCATGGAGGAGGTTATGGAGGTGTGGGAGTTACATCCATAATAGTAAGAAATAGTGGGGATAATGAAGAAGAGCAGTGGGAGTAACTTCTTTAGGAGTTATAGACATCCACTATACAATATTATATTTCATAACACTCCCCCTTGGATGTTTATAGATAATGTGCCTCGTTAAAAACTTACTAAGAAAAAACCCCTGTGGGAAAAATTTTTAGTGAAGGAAAAAGAGTACACATATCTTGTAATATGGATTATTTGCTGCCTCATTAATAACCTTGCAAGAAAAACCCACTGGTATAAAATTTTAGCAAAGGAAAAAAGAATATAGCATATTTGTCTCCCTTTGATGAAAACATCAATTTGTTTCTCCGAGATGACGTGTTCCGATCTTGTATGCCAACTTCTCAAATGTTGAGGTTGCTCATGCTTCACGGAACAGAACACCAAATTATCAAGTGAACAAATTTGTCGAACATCTATTTAACCGCTCGTTGAAAATTGTGTCTGATAAAGAACTTTGCGAAACATATGCTTTATTCTGTCTCCTTTGATATATCCTTCTTCCAGTTGAGATAAACAAATATTATCGCCTTCACTATTATTAGAATCTTCTCTTCAAGAAAAAGTCACATATATGTTGTGTATTGAGTCACTTCCTTTTTCAGTTGATAGTATATTGACATGACAATAAGTATCAACAATTGACTGCCTTGTGAAATAATAATATGACAATACTCTCACATACAAATAGATTGTTTGAAGAACGGACTTCAGAAAATGCCTACATTTTCATAAACAACGAACCTTGACATTTGTTAGAAAAAACAAATCTATATCAAGGATTCCTTTTGCAATATAGTACTAATAATATTCCAGTATCTTAAACTATATCTCGCTAGCATATTTTTATACTCATGGTTCTCGAAGGATACATAGTGCACCAATTGCAATAGACACAAAAATAAATCATATATTCCACAGTTGCTCTAATCCACATAAGGATTTGCTGAAGCTTTATATATGAATTTCTCGGGAACCTTAATATGCTTCAGAATAGTTTAAATCTTTCAATGATTTTTATATACGCATATCAAATTATCGAGTATTTCCAGACTAAAATCTGAAAGCAACTGTATCCACCACAAAGGAACATGTTTCCATGTAATCAATGCCAGGACATTTACGTAAAATCTTGTGTCACCCCACTAGCTTTATACTTTCAGGTGTTGGGACTATCAGTTCAAAATTTCACGTTTTCCAAGTGAAGTTAATCTTGATTGCGTATTATTGATTTGATTGACCAATCATTTATCTATCCAAATTCCATGACAGATTTGAGCTCAAGATCCTCGTCAATATTAATAATATTGAGCGCTATATTATATCAACAATATCATCGATGATCATGTTACATCGGTTCCATCACCACACAATAAAGACATAACATATCGAGATCTCATTATTTTCAGGTACTTGAGCCTCTTCCATGAGGTCTTATAGAGTTTTATGTCATGGTGCTCTTACATAGTAGTTGCCTCCTTAGTATGACCATCTTTATCATTTTCTTCACTCCTTCTTCAAGGGGTCTTATTTTTGCAACCGATTAGTCTATTACGCTTCATGCGTTCCATAGACTATCTCCGTCATGGACTTTATTCTATTTGGAGCATTAGCAGCTGAAATATAACATTTCGCTTTGGGTCAGCAAATACGCCTGGCAATATTTTACAAATGAATTATCACTTGAACTTCAAGTTCACATTTTCTTGTACAAGGATCTAAGTAGACTCATAATAATTCATTTCATGATTACTTTTTCAGCTACCCATTTTGTCCCCCTAATGTTGGGATCACCAACACATTTCCCAACATTCTTTGGGAACACATCTTTGTACATTGTGATGGCACAGTTAAATCACATAGAACATCTATATTTCTGGATGAAATTTATTTGGTTCCTGACCCTGAACCAATTCCGATAGGGAGAAGTTATCATAACTTGTTGGCTAGATGCATACAAGTGCTCTTGTATATTAAATAATACACATCATACCAAATTTATATTTGGAATCTTTGTTCTCATAACCAATGATTTAGCTTAATTGGAGGCATACTATTTTTGCTAAACTAACTTGTATTTAAACTAGCATTACCAAGATAATTATCATAGTAATATTCTGGAACCGTGCTCTAATAATTTGAGCAATCAACCTTGCAAAATCTAAATTGCAATTTGATAACAAACGCACATGTGACCATACAATAGATGCATCTACTAAAATCATATAATAGTAAACGGTCCACCTGACAGGTGACTGGGCCCGTATATATATCACCTTCTATTCGTTCTAGAAATCAAGGGATTCAATCCCAACCTTAACTGGCATATCATGAGAATATGCAGCACGAGAGCATTCTTGAAGAGCCTTCTATTTCTTCAATATATGCCAATGTGAATCTCAATTAATTTTCGCATCATAATTGAACCGGCATGGCCAACCGGTCATGCCAACTAATATTTGTTTCAATAAATATTTGATTTACTATGGCATGTGATTCCATCATCATGCTTATACATCTGTAGTACAAATGGAAGAAAAGCCGGGTAACCTTTGATATTTACCCGATATGACTATTGTAATATGAAGATATTAAATCTTCCATTCATTTATAGTCTCAATATGCCAACCATTTTGGCTAATACATTTGTAACTCAAGAAGTTTCTTTTGAGACTTACTACAATATTAATGTGAAGAATAATTTCATTAATCCGAGTGGTAACAAATTCGCTCTTCCGGAGCTCTTAATTGATTTCGTACTACAAGATCTTTTATCACACCATCCATATGGTAAATATCTCCTTCACGGAAGAAAATTGTATCATAATAATTGTCACGGTCGAAGTCATCATAAGCAAAACCATTCTTGCTTTAAGTTTGTCTTTAATAACCTTTTATAAGGCATGACATAATATTTTTTTGCCGTACCATAAGTACGCGACCCATGACATATTCATGTAACCACATTATAATATTTATTATCTTTATTTCTCTTAAACCTCCCTTAGAGGTGAGTTGTGGTATTTATATAACCATGCATAAGCACATTATTATGCATATTTTTCATCACATATATATCTTCACATTCACTTTCAGGAATGAGCATGCATTTACAATGCTTACCACAAGTCGCATTCTTTCAAAAAAAAAAGGACTAAAATTGTCTGAGTGTGCCTCATATTTCCAGACCATATTGATACACAATTCCTTCACCTTTGAAGAATTATTTTGAGAACCCTTACTTTTTTCCTTTTTACATTTACCATAACGATGACTATATTATTTTGGTCTTTGGTACACCCACGTTCATTGGTCAACCACTTATATTCATTTAGACTTACTGTGCACCGCTATAACATTCACTTCAAGAATGGAGCAAATCAAGTGGGACAAGCTCTATGCTATTTTCATGAAAAATACATTATTTTTATTAGTCATCATTATATAATCAATATGGTGCATTGGGACTCAAACTCAATGCCTTAACCATATAAAGACATGTTATGTCATAATGGGTTGGGACTTGAGCCAACTATTATCATCATTATGCATCACAAATCAAATCAAATGTCTTATTATCATACAATGTCATAATAAGCCAAGTGGACTTGTCGTTGAGCCTATCATTGATATACTACTTTCTATAATCAGTTTTTTTCTTTTCCGAACTTTAATGAAAGTTCACATTGATCTTTTTCACGAACAACTACATGATCAAATATAAAGGGAATAAAACTATCTTAGCAATACAAAATTTATTTTGACCACAACATAAATTTAAATTATTAAACCTTCTCAATAGTTAACAGTTCCATAATCTTGACTTGCAAGCTGTCAAAGCAGTACATATGGGAGATGATGTCAAAGCATCAGAATGCGCTCTTGTTTGCAACTCGAAAGCATAGGTATTCCATATATATACATCTACACAAATAAAACAAAATTTCTAAGTAACACAAATTAGACCAAGTCTTAAATACTAAAGTAAGTTAATTGTAAAATTCATGAAAATTGAAAAATGATACTCGCTGTATAATAGAAGCAAAAACATTAATATGACATACGAGATGCCTAGATTTTCATAGGTTCAACCAAATTAATTTAAGGTTGTTGCTCTCATGGAAGACTTTCATCTCTTATAGAAAATATAAGAAGAAAATAACAATTCGTGTTGATAACGTTTTAAAAAACTTAGCTCAAAGTAATAATATAAACAAGAAAATAGCCAAGAATGTAGAGAGTAAGAGATAAGAGCTTCTTATTTCTTTCAAGTGTTTCAAGTGTGTACAATGTGATGCCCAAACCCTCTATTTATAGGATGATATAGGTAATACAAAGGGATGCCAGAAACATGATATTAACTATTGAGATCATGGGGGGAGATCATGGAGGAGGTTATGGAGGTGTAAGAGTTACAAACATAATAGTAAGAAGTAGTGGGGATAATGAAGAAGAGTAGTGGTAGTAACTTCTTTAGGAGTTATAGACATCCACTATACAATATTATATTTTATAACATATATATAGTAATATAAAGTGGTTGGAGAATAAAGAAAAGATAGAATTGACTTTTTTACCTGTAATTATTATTTAGCCATACTTTAATTTACTTTAATAACTGCGCAAAGCGCGGACAAAGTTACTAATTTAATATACATCAATTTTATCCTATACAATACGTAAGTGGAAAGAATATTTTTAATGTCACTTATATCTCAAATTTGGACAAGGAGAGGGACAGAAAAGTTTAACAATATCATACATTGTGGTGGTCACGACCAAATAACATCAGAATCAAATCAATTTATTTACTTTTCTCGATCTTGAATAATGCATTAGTGACGATTGAACACAAAGATAGACATTGATATGTCAAATCTGTACTTATTTTATTCCAATCAATAAAACGTGCTTCATTTGTAATACTCAATTCACGAATTAAGGCCTCAGTAGTCAAAGCAAGTATCACTTATGTTCCTAATTAATTAATCCACCAATTAACTTAATTACAAACACGTTTATATTTATTATGTATAGCTGCCTTAAACTTCATATTTGTTGGTGACAATGACTGCATCGTGGAATCTGGACCAATTCAAGAGAAGATTACTGGAAAAGAAAAACAACAATGAAGATAGTCATGATTTATGCAGGCAAATGACTTTATTCCTTTAGTTCGGTACCACGCATGGAAGAAAACGTTAAGATAGTGTGACACCTTTTTAAATTTTTTCTTCTCCTTTTAACTACTACATTTAATTTAGTGTATGTTTAACCCAAAATTGGGTAACAAATAAATTTGTATGTGACATAAAGATCTGTAGTTTAATTCAACACGAATAATTAAGAATAACAGGTAAACGGATTAAAGATGAGGTAAACGGTCAAACCAATCACACTGTTAATGTTACACCCCGCAATATTACGTCAATATTTCGTCCTGCGGTATTATATTACGATAATGTTACACTTTGCAGTACTATATTACGATGATATTATGCTTCACATTATTAAATTACGACGATGTTGCATCTTGTAGTATTGTAAGTTTAGTTTGTCTTAAGATAATTGACATCAGTCCAAAGAAAAGATTATTTGGAAATTATAAGGATTACGCTATTTCAATCAAGTGATAAGTAAATTCGTGAAGATGAGAGGGGGAGCAAGTCAAAGAAAACTAGTTTCGTTGAAAGTGGCTAATTTGGGATAAATACGGGTCGAGCAGTACTACCCAATAATTATGGACTAGTACCATGCAAGGTACCATATGACCACGATAGTATGATGTATAAAGTATATTAAAAATAAGTAAAATTTTAAGTAATTTGAGTCAATTCTTAATTTTACGAATAATTGGTGAATTATCGGGTAACGGGACATTACCTAATTACCTAATAAATGAATAAAAATTAAATATCGCACTACCACCCCATGTGCCAGCTAGCCACATTATCGAGAAATGACTAAGAGTCGTTCCTTGATTAGGTGTCACAAGGATACAAATTCCTTTCATTCTCGAGACTTTGGACATCCAAGTCTTTCAAATTCCTTTAATTTTTCAAGGCTTTGCATTGAAAGACTTGTGAAAGAACGTTAGTCATCCATAACTCCTTCAAACAAAGTTGCATTCTCAGTTTCAAACAAAATTCCATTTATGAATAGAATGTTGACTTCTCAATTTTACGGTTCTATAGGAGTACGGTGCAATCTTTTCCAAGAATATTATAAGGAGTTTTTCCTACTCCAGGTATGTTAAGGCTAATCCCTTATTTCATTTTGGTATGATCTCGTAATTACACGTGTTTGATAACAAGGCATAAAGGAAAATTCATACCCCGGAATTTACGTATATTTTTTCTAATTTGTAAGTTACAATATCCTCCTTATTGAGACCCATATTCAATTGAGTATTTCCTTATTCCAGTCAAAAGAGCAGAGAGTTTATATATACAGTACTAAAGTATTTTCATTACCATCGAGCTATAATCGATGGGCAGGCCCCTATTGGGAAACCTCTCATCCAATAGTAAGTTATATACCGAGCCTACTACGGCTGAACGCCTATAAGCGAGCCCAGTTGACCGTGATACATAGCCTAGTATGGCTTAGCACCTATGAGAGAGCCTACTACAGCGGAGTAGTTATATATATATATATATATATATATATATATATATACGTATATGTATGTATATATATATATATGTATATGTATGTATGTATATATATATATATGTATATGTATGTATGTATATACCGAGCCTTATAGGGCCGAACAACTATTTTACTTACTATATTGAGAGAGTTGAGTCAGTATGAATATGTGAGCATATCTTCAGATTATCTTTGACTTTCAGTTTCTTTCAATTATTATATTATCAGTTCAGTTTCAGCTTTTAGTACATTATTCGTACTGACGTCGTTTGGTTGGGGACGCTGCATTCATGCCTGCAGGTATAGATAATCAGATTGATGAGCATAGTAGACAAGGTTTGCATTCAGTGAAGGATCAGTAAGACTCCACCTCATTCAGAGTGCAGCCGAGTCCATGAGTCATTGCGTTAGTGTTTTGCCATGGACGTATGGGCAAGCCGGTGCCCTGTCCCATTTGATGTCAAATAATCTTAAAGACTTTTTAGACAGAGGTTCATTTTTTACAATATGCCAGTGGCCTTGACGGTTCATATATATTCATGTTTTAAGAATGATAGTTTATTAGTACAGTGTTCTCCCACTTACAATTGTACATTCTGAGTTGTGGCCATGTTGGCTCATGATAGTTACAAAAGGAATGAGTTCAGGAAACTTGACCTATGTATGTTCTAGTTTTTGTCGAATAATCATGAGTTACAGAGTGGTTCGCTCGGGCTGGCACGGCACCAGCTGCCAGCCACGCGTCCCCAGGTTGGGGCGTGGCAAAGTGGTATCAAATTAGTTATGTCCTAGGGAGTTTACAATCCGTGTATAATAGAGTCTTGTTTATAGGTGTGTCGTGCATCATACTTATAAGCAGGAGGCTATAGGGCATGTAGGACTTCCACTCTTTCTCTTACTCTAGATTGTGTGGTAGAGCTCAATTGTAAGAACTCAATTTCCTAAACTCTATCTTATTCATAATACGACGATACCTACACCCAGAAAGATGGTTGGTAGAGATATAGCTATGGAAGAGTGGAGTTAGAGGAACTCGAGTTTGCATCATTCCTATGATGGATAAATGTGAGGCTTTCAGTAGAACAAGTGTGCACCTTACGTGTAAGCTTCTTGATAAGGAGCCTTAAGGCAAGAATATCTATCCACCTCTATGGTGAAAGGCAATGCGAGATTCAGAAGATAGATACAAGCTTCAACAAGTAAAAGGAGCAAGATGAGAAGGGTACGAGGTACCCAGTTAATGAAGATTATTGGTATTTTCAACTCCTGCAGAAAAGAATAATCATTGTGACTTACCCTCAACAGTAACATACATATGTATAATTGACCACGCCCATCTCAATTATACCTTATTGGGGGGACTAACATGTGTAGTTTAAGAAAAGGATAGGATATTAGGATCCGACAAGGGTTAGAGTAACCCAAAATGGTAGATGGATTGTTTGTGTTAGTTGACATTTCCGAAGGATATTGCAAAGGTGATAATATATCTCCTTGTGAGGCACCCAGATGGTGCACTCCAGAAAATTACAATTATATGTGAATAATGCATGAAAACAAAATTCAAAAGAAATAAAAAAAAGTCAGAAGATGTGCACAGAAAGCCTGTAATGGATAAATATTACATTCGTGTGGCTCACGTCCTTAGTAGAGCGAGAACGTTAAGCAACCCCAAGAGCCACTGGATGGACCAAGGGGAGTTAAAAGCAAAACAATGTCTTGTTCGAGTTTTTAGAATAAAGTGATAGAAAAAAATATTGGCGAGAAATAAGAAAAGAGGTAATGAAGTATTATGAGTAAGATATGATACATGGATGACAACGGTGGATCAAAAAGATAATAGTATTACAGAGTTTATAGTCAATTGAAGGAAAAGACGAGAGGTGACAGGCATTGAGACAACAAAAGAGTATACGCCATAAAGTCATATCCTCATTTCAAGAAATAATTTTGTGACTCCAACGCGAATACCGAAAGGAAATGTTAGACTCCAGAACAATAGAAATTAGTAGGGGCTGGTGAACAAGATAAACTAAACATGAATTAGGGACTGAGTGATTGGATACAGCATTATGAGAATTTCATATTTCATTCCGGCGATAATAGAGTGAACAACAGAAGAGGATTCATGAGAAATTCAGAGAATAGTCATTCAGAAAGATGCTTCCCTAAAGTAAGCAATGCAAGCAAAGTTAGGCTTAAAGGACTGTATGTGCCAGTTACACTAAGTATCACCCTCGTGAGTAAAGAATTTCACCATCCTCAGTGCCGAAGGATTATCGCAAGGCGAGTAAGTATCATCAATGATGTGAAAAGACGATAAAGATAAAGAGGTAAAACATCTATAGGTAGATCTCAGTACTCCCCTAAAGGGGGGAATATGGAGTGATATGTCATTAAGTCAGAATTAAGTAGTTCTAGTAATCATGGAATGGTAAAGGAGTAATACGATAAATATGAGAAAGTAATGAGATTTCACTTATTCAAACCCTACATATATGCTACGAGTTATGCAAGAACGACGCAAATGGGAGGAAGTAAGGGTTCCTTCCCGGGATGTTATTTCTAGATAAGGAGCCAGTATGAGACACAAGTTAGGACAAATGAAATAGACCAAGAAAGATTATGCGTCAATATTAATATGAAGACGGGCCAACGAATAGTTAGGATTTGATTCAAGAAGATCCTAATTATGGCTAGACAAAAGGACACAAACAAATCAACAGATCGTGCAAGATAAATATAGTGAAGCCCAACATGGAGAATTTAGCCTTGCAGTAATGTCATTATAATACTTGAGATATATTCAGATAGGAGTCGGGGTAATTAAAGGTACCATATGAATGTTACGGGAATAAAAGAGAGTGTCACTGGGAAGAGAATAAAAATATTAGTTCAGAAACAACCCTACAAGCACAAGGGCATGGAGGTAAGAAACTACATATAATTACAGGCAAGGAAGGACATCAAAAGGTCCATAATAAGCTCACAGTTTTACAAGAGTCAAGGGTTCTCCCTAAGTACTACAACAAAAGGCTAGCTAAGGAAATAATGAAGAAGGCTTCAACCTAAGCAGCACGACCTAAAGAAGAAATGGTCGTGTAACAGCAGTTTCATAACAACACTATAAGCACTCCAAAGGATAATGGCACCTACCGTGGCTAATGAACGGGAAGTAAAATTAAAATTAATATTTGAGATCATATGAGTTGCATGAAAACTCTTGCATGCGTGGGACTAAGATAAGCTATGTATGCATGCAACAAGCGCGTAGAAAGACCAGGAAAAGTAATAGCTTACATTAAAGAAAGCTAAGAAGGAATGAAAGAAATTATTCGATCAATGATCCTGAGTTTGTGACGTTATGAACGCACTTAAGAGTTTGGAGTTTTATACCTGCAACATATACAACCATAGAAGATTCTGGTATACATTAAAAGAAAGAATTGAGCCCATGTCATAGACGAAGGATTGAATTGTTAGAGGATTGTATCAGGGATATCCTTCAGTGGCCATGAAATACTAAAGTAATAACTAATACCAGGAGCCGCAGACCGGAAGATAGCTTAAGCCTACATAAAGGTTGATTAGAAAGAAGATGAAACTAAAGAGTTACATTGACTACGTAAAATAGGAGTGGACCAAATGAATTATGGACCTCAGGATCACACTTAAATAGCAGAGGTATAAGAGAGATCATATAGTAGCTGTTTCTTATAATGGCTCTACGATTGAGTCAACTGAAGGGTACCAGCCTCCTAAGAAGTCGGTATGAAGCTCCTACTGGATTGTGTGAGCTTTAGGTTGTGAAGGTAAATTATACCTATGTGGAAGGTAGGTCATGAAAGAGATAGAATATGTGACGTGAGGCTTTAAGGTAAGTAAGGTAAAGGTGAACAATGTTGGTCCCAAAAGCACACGCAAGTATGCGCGGTCGTAGCAAGTAATATAATGTTAAATCGAATGTCGAACCCACAGGGACTTGTGTAAACTACTTGCCAAATGACTCTAATTTTTATTTAATCAAGCCAAAATAAAATCCAGGAATGTAACTATTTTATACTATGATTCTATGAAAGAACTAATTATCAAGTAGCGAGAGTATCGTTGTGTATTCAGTAGAGACAAATATTCCAGAGTTGTGATCAATTCACCACTCGTATTGCATTCTAATTAACTCTCACTTTCATATAATTCACTCATGGTTGCTAATTAATCGATAAATACTCTCCTAGACTTCTCCCGAAGGATTACTCGCCTATTCTCAATAGACTAACGCCTATATTCCTATGAAATTAATCCATTAGAAGGCATTAAGATTACGATGTTTAATTAAGTACGGTGACTAGGTATATTCCTATCCTAACCATAAATCCGCTCCCCTAAAGGGTTAAGATCGCGCTCTCTTCAATTCTTCTCTAAACTATATACGAGTTTCCCAAGCATAACATAGATAGTATATAGAACCTAACAGCTGGCCAGATAATTAAGCAATTAAACACAGAATTGAAGAAACAACCATATATTGAGTGGATTATAATCAAGGTTAAATTAATGTCGAATAACAATATTCATGGCTAAACAACAACCCGAGAACAATGGGTGTTTAGCCACTCATGCTAAAATCAAACAATTTCATAAGTGTTGCATAAATTGTAAATACTAGAAAAACATGAAGAAAACTGATAATCCTCCGCTCCCTATCGATTTCGTGTGTATAGTTTCTCCAAAGTGGCATGAATCCCTCAAAAATAAGCTTAGACTTGCTTTTATACGTGTTGGGTAGGGTTAGGGCCGAAATAATCGTGTCCCCGGCAAAATAAGTCAAAAAACTCGTGACCGGTGCCCTCGCTAGTGCCGGGCGCCCACCAGGGCGTTGCCCCAATTTTGTGTACTTCCTCCAGTGCCACAGGTAGGGCTGGGCACTGCCTGTGGCGCCCAAAATCGCCAATTTGCCCGATTTTTGCGTTTTCGTCTGTTCTGGCTCTAATTTCGCGTGTTTCGCCCCTGATCGATCCCGAATCATTCATAAACGTAAAAAACACTTCAAATTAATATAAATCATCACATTTAACATATAAAACTCACGAAACAAAAGAAAAATACGAGGTGATATACATAGAAATATATACACTTTAAGCTGAATATCAACACCCCCACACATAGACTCTTGATCGTCCTCGTGCAATGGGACAATCTACTGCTCTTCAAAACGTACCAAGTTAATTATCAAGGAGTATTTTACTCTTCAATCACACACCTTCCCCCTTAACTATGATCGATACTGGCAATCAAGTATGAACATACAAAATTTCACATTCTTTCCATTATTTAAATATGCCCAAGTATAACAATTTAATCAATCATACCAACAACCTAATTGCGACCACCCAACCTCAAGAGTCAACTTGCAACCACTAAGACCTCTCAATTCACGCACCTACCTAACAAGAAAGTTTACACATTACTAATCGTTCATGAGATCATGTGCCCTCACCAACAACAAAAGTGTGAATGTAAATAGTCCACACATTCAAATATGCTGTTGAACATAATTTAAGGACATCACACAATTGAACAAATTCCCTCACTCTCACAAAGAATTCATATGCATCTCGTGGTCGTACCATAATCTTGCCCTTAGTGTAGATCTCCACTAATTCAAGTTAGCCAAATCTAGGATCAATTAGGACTTTTAAGGTTGTAATGTAGGCTAAGGGACGGGTATGATATATTTAGGAATAGTGACTAACCCTCCTAAGCACTTTAATACACTACCTTCACAATTCACACATATTCTTCTCAACCAATTCACTTGCCACAATTCATATTCAATATAACCCTTTTCAATTAAGCACTTCTATATTTTCACTAGCACAAACTAATAAAATTTGGAGGTGTGTATCTTTTTGTTCATATCGTTATTATCATTTTTCTTTCCTCTTTTTTTTCTACATACACTCCATACATGAAGATTCAATGGCTAGTTACTTTTGAATACAATTTTAGTGCACCAACGAGCCCTTCCATGGCTCCACTCAAAAACTAATCCCCATTGTCTCACCTTACTTTTTTTAGAGACTAAGTGCCTTAGGAGGAAAAGGTGCAAAAATCTCAATTTAAGAACAAAATAGGGGTACAACTTGTAATGTGGGTGCAAAGAAAAGGTCTAAAGTCTCAAGGGGGCTAGCAATGGAAATATTCATTCTTATGTGACAAGCACATCCATGATCAAACAAGAAAATGCCTACGTCATCTCCTATACTAGCATAACCTACAATTTCACTTCGATTAACACACGGGGCAAGTTCTAGACATAGCATAGAAAATCACTAATCCTCACTCACACATTGCACATGACTCATTCACAACGGTTTTGTTCAACTCTCAATTCAAGAAAGCACACAAATTGAGAGTATTAAGCAACATCACACTATGTAGCATCTAAGTCAAACAACTGAGCTAAGGAGTCAGAAAATAAGCTATTTATTTTTACTCAGGCATCACATGTCAAACCAAATACAAGGGAAAGCAGAATGTATGTCATAACCTAATATGCCGACACCAAACATGTCAATGGGTATCTCAGAGTAACTCAGTTTCTTCCTAACTACTCTAAAAAAATAATTTTACAGTGTCCCGTTCAAGTTACACCCTTGGAAAAGAACCGGTTCCCAAAGAAAAACCAAGGGATACTACCTACCTATCCTAAGAAAAACAATTAAAAAATATCTTTTGGTGTTTTTAAATCGGACTTTATCCCTCAAGAAAATTTTCCAACAGATCCATCGTTGGAAAAAATCCGAACTTTTTCTACTTTTTGTTATTTTTCTTTTCGTTTCGTAACTAAATAAAAAAAAATTATTTTATACAATTGCACGTCACTTCAGAAAGTTGTTTCTCTACCCCACACTTATGTTATGCATAGTCCTCGATGCATGATCACAAATAAAAAACATTAAAACAAGGGTAAGAAATACTCCCTGAGACCCTCTCGGGCCTAGCTCTGACATGATTCTCAATCTTTAGAGTCAGGGTGACCCCACATTTAAGCTCAAACATGCCCCTCAGCTTCAACTTTTGGGTACTCAGACTTCCCCTACTCTGCAAAGTAAAAACAACACAAAACTCGACACTAAAAAAATATAAAAAAAAACAGAGATATACATGATGGGTTGCCTCCCAACAAGCGCCTTATAGTCGTGACACGACTCTACTACTCTGCTCAGGCTGGACGCTTTATCTTCTTCTTTCTCCCATGAAGCCTAGGCTTTTTCGTGCTCTTAACGGGTCTCCTTTTTCATCTCTGGCTCTTTTCTCAATTATCTTTACACCCTCAGCTTGCAACACACCTTCTCTGGATCACTGTCATTCACATAAGGGCTCTGCTCTGCCCCCTTCACGTCGACCACAGTAATCATGCACAGGTCCTTATAATGCTTTGGGAGTTTAAGTGCCTTGTACATATTAAAAGTGACCTCTTCATTGTCAACTCTCATTTTTAATTTCCCTGCCCTCACATCAATAATTGCTCCACCAGTAGCTAAGAATTGTTGCCCCAAAATAATGGGCACTTCCTCATCTGCCTCGTAATCAAGCACAATAAAATCAGCGGGAAGAATAAACCTTCCCACTCGAACTAGCACATCCTTAATAATTCCTTACGGCATAATTAGCGACCTATCTGCTAACTGTAAAGTGACTGTGGTAGGTTTAAGAACCCCCAATCCAAGTTTCTTGAACAAAGAAGATGACATCAAATTTATACTAGCCCCTAAATCACACAGGTCTCTACCAACTTCTTGTTTTCCAAGAGACAAAGGAATTGTGAAACTCCCAGGATCCTTCAACTTAGGAGGAAGTTTACTCTGAACTCTGGCACTGCACTCTTCAGTAAGTGCAACTGTTTCGAACCTTGCATACTTAGGCACTTCTTGCAAAATTTCCACCAAAGGCAGATTCACACTCACATGGCTCAACATATCTAGGAATCTCTTGTAATTAACATCATCTTTTTTGCCTCGATAGTCTTTGTGGAAACGAAGGTTGTGGCCTTGTTTCAATTACTGGATCGGGTCCTTTATCTTCTTTCTCATTCGCCTCAACTAGTTTGGGAACTAATTCTCCTCCAGGATGAGCTGTATTCTTCTTTGTCTTTGGAGCTTCTTCTAGTATTCTTCCATTTCTCAAGGTAATTGCATTGACTTGAGCTTTAGGATTAGGCTCAATATCACCAGGAAGAGCTCCTACTGGTCTGGTATTTTGGGAACTGGCAAGTTTCCCCAATTGACGTTCCAAGATTTTTATTGTTGCTGCTTGGGCCTGGTGATCAGCCATTATTTTCTGATTGAAAGCAAGTTGGTCATACATCATTCTCTTCATAATCTCCTCAAAGCTAGCTGATTATTCAGCCTGAGGTGGTCTGTATTGTTGTTGAGGTGCTTAAGGACGATATTGATTATGATTGCGTTGATTTCCACCCCAAGAGAAATTTGGGTGGCTCCTCCAATTGGGATTGTAAGTGTCCCCATACTGATTTGTTTGGCCTCGATTTACATTACCCACAAAATAGACAGACTCTAGATTTGCTGGGCATAGATTGCTCATGTTACCCTCTCCACAAACTTCACAAAATGCCTGAATATGTTGCACTGGTTGGGCCTATTGCAGTGGTTGAGACTTTTGCTTGTTAATGATCACGGTCATCTAATTGACTTGGTTAGTCAATCTAGAGATCTGAGCTGACACTGTTGATACAACATCTAATTCAAGTACCCCTAGTGACTTTTGAACCACATTCCTTCCAATCTCACCTTGCCAGTCTGGATTGCTTTTGGAGAATTTATTCAATAATGCAAATATTTCATCATAGTGCTTCTCCAATACCTGACCTCCAGCTGCTGCATCTACCATAATTTTTGTTTGAGGAAGGAACCCCTCAATGAAAGTGTGAACTAACACCTCGTTTGTCTGATTGTGATGAGGGCAGTCTCTGAGTAGCCCCTTGAACCTTTCCCCTGACGAATATAAAGATTCACCAGTTTTCTGTCTAAAGGAGATTATCTCACACCTGATCTTTGCAGTCTTTCCTGAAGGGAAGAACCTTGCTAGAAATTTTCTCGCCAAATCGTTCCATGTTGTAATGGAATTAGCTAATTCTGCCTTCAGCCATCGCTTTGCTTCGCCCAATAGAGAGAATGGGAAAAGCATGAGCCTCACATAATCTGGCGTGACCCCGTTAGTGATATAAGTATCACTAATCTCCAAGAAGTTAAGAATGTGCTGTTGTGGATCCTCGTGTGGAAGACCCAAAAACTGCCCGTTTGCACGAAGTAGCTGGATGATGCTCTGTTTCAGCTCAAAGTTCCCAGTGATTCTGGGCTTCACGATGCTGGAGCTAACATTAGAAATACTAGGCATTGCTACCTCCTGAACAACCATGTGTTGTTCCTCTGCCATGTTCACAGGAAATTGGATAAGGTCCTGAATATTGTCTGTATCCCTTGCTTCTCTCAACCTCCTGTGAAATGTTCTCTCAGGTTCGGGGTCAAAGCCGTCAAGTTTGTCTTGGATTCTGACCCTACGAAATAAATCGAAGTTCCTGAGATTAGAGCAAAAATCAGGTGACGTTAGACTCAATGAAATAAACAATTAAAGAAAAAACTAGAAAGTAGTCTATATTCAAGTCCCCGGCAACGGCGCCAAAAACTTGTTGGTCCCAAATGCACACGCAAGTAGACGTGGTCGTAGCAAGTAATATAATGTTAAATTGAATGTCGAACCCACAGGGACTTGTGTAAACTACTTGCCAAATGAGTCTAATTGTTATTTAATCAAGCCAAAATAAAATCCAGGAATGTAACTATTTTATACTACGATTCTATGAAAGAACTAATTATCAGGTAACGAGACTATTGTTATGTATTCAGTAGAGACAAATATTCCAGGGTTGTGATCAATTCACCACTCGTATTACATTCTAATTAACTCTCCCTTTCATATAATTCACTCATGGTTGCTAATTAATCGATAAATGCTCTCCTAGCCTTCTCCCGAAGCACTACTCACCTATTCTCAATAGACTAACGCCTATATTCCTATGAAATTAATCTATTAGAATGCACTAAGATTACGATGTTTAATTAAGCACGGTGACTAAGTATATTCCTATCCTAACCACAAATTTGCTCCCCCGAAGGGTTAACATCGCGCTCTCTTCAATTCTTCTCTAATCTATATACGGCTTTCCCAAGCATAACATAGATAGTATATAGAACCTAACTGCTGGCCAGACAATTAAGAAATTAAATGCATAATTGAAGAAATAACCATATATTGAGTGAACTGTAATCAAGGTTAAATTAATGTCGAATAACAATATTCATGGCTAAACCACAACCCCAGAACAATGGGTCTTTAGCTACTCATGCTAAAATTAAACAATTGCATAAGTGTTGCATAAATTGTAAATACTAGAAAAAGATGAAGAAAATTGATAATCCTCCGCTCCCTATCAATTCCGTGTGTATATTTCCTCCAAAGTGGCATGAATCCCTCAAAAATAAGCTTAGACTTGCTTTTATACGTGTTGGGTAGGGTTAGGGCCGAAATAACCGTGTCCCCGGCAAAATAAGTCAAAAAACTCGTGACCGGTGCCCTCGCTAGTGCCGGGCGCCCACTAGGGAGTTGCCCCAATTTTGTGTACTTCCTCCAGCGCCACAGGTAGGGCTAGGCACTGCCTGTGGCGCCCAAAATCGCCAATTTGCCCGATTTTTGCGTTTTCGGCCGTTTTGGCTCTAATTTTGCGCGTTTCGCCCCCGATCGATCCCGAATCATTCGTAAACGTAAAAAAACACTTCAAAGTAATATAAATCATCACATTTAAGGATGAGAAAGGGAGAGTAAGAAGGTGACAATAATGTATAAGTCCTCGAGATTGAGTCTATGAAAACTAGAGAGCTAATGGTTTCTTTAAGTTATAGAAAATTCAGTATAGCCTGAATGAACTCAAAGGAATCTAAGAATAATAGCATGTAAAGTGGAATGAGGGTGTGATTGTGATAAATAAAGTATGACGTTTGGGCCTTCGTTTGAGTAACGATTTGAAGAGGATCTCATGAGTTGTATAAAATTAAAATAACCAGGAATGGTGAGTCATATTGGGATGCTATAAAATACGGTTATGGAAGTATAGTATCACCCCTAGGTGGATCAAACTATTTACCCCAGATATCCCTGATGAGACGTAAGCCCTAGAGGTACTGTTACATAAGAGATCAAATTATCAGTGGTAGATGATGAATCGACATTAAGGTGAATCAATAATAGATGGATGGAAGTTCAATAGTATGAGATGAAATTAGACCACCAGTCTTATGGATAAACAAAGAGAATAACCTGGAGTTGGTTGTAGATCTCACTAACCATAAATCGAAGTAAGAATTATGGTATAGTATGACCTAGGTAGATGTAGTAAAGTCATACGAATGGATAACCAGGTATATAAAATAAAACATAGCCATATTCGCAAGTTCTACAAAGTGCCGAGCGAAGAGCTTCAGTACACCTATAGATGCCCAGAGAGGTATCCTATTAAGCCTTGTATATGTTTACAAAATAAGTCCTAGATATTGGATTAAAGATGGAGGAAAAAGGGGAGATGAGTCTCATAAGCACACTTACAAGGTCAGTATCGTAGAGGCCGCATGATAGAAGGTAACAACAGTTACGATATTGGAAAGAATTCGATCACAAGTCATGGCATGGGAAAGAGGCCTAAAGGGAGAAATGCACTGGCCTTTGGATTTATTCAAAGAACAATTTCCTAAATGGAAAGGAGAATATCAAAGTATTCACAAGAGCTATGGTTTATGAGAATGATAAGTGCATCCGTCAACATTTGAGGATGAATGTTCCAAAGGGGGGAATGATGTTACGCCCCGCAATATTACGTCAATATTTCGTCCTGCGGTATTATATTATGATGATGTTACACCTTGTAGTACTACATTACGATGATGTTATGCTTCACATTATTAAATTACGATGATGTTGCACCCTGTAGTATTATACGTTGAATTTGTCATAAGATAATTGACATCAGTCCAAAGAAAAGATTATTTGAAAATTACAAGGATTACGCTATTTCAGACAAGCGATAAGTAAATTAGTGAAGATGAGAGGGGGAGCAAGTCAAAGAAAACTAGTTTCGTTGAAAGTGGCCAATTTGGGATAAATACGGGTCGAGCGGTAATATCCGATAATTATGGACTAGTACCATGCAAGGTACCATATGACCATGATAGTATGATGTATAAAGTATATTAAAAATAAGTAGAATTTTAAGTAATTTGAGACAATTCCTAATTTTACGGGTTATTGGTTAATTATCGGGTAACAGTTACCTAATTACCTAATAAGTGGATAAAAATCAAATATCGCACCACCACCCCATGTGCCAGCTAGCCACATTATCAAGAAATGACTAAGAGTCATTCCTTGATTAGGTGTCACAAGGATACAAATTCCTTTCATTTTCAAGACTTTGGATATCCAAGTCTTTCCAATTCCTTTCATTTTTCAAGACTTTGCATTGAAAGACTTGTGAAACAACGTTAGCCATCATAACCCCTTTCAAACAAAATTCCATTCTCAATTTCAAACAAAGTTCCATTTAGGAACAGAACGTTGACTTCTCAATTTCAAACAAAGTTTCATTCTCACTTTCAAACAAGAAATGGGTTCATAAGGCCTTACGGATTCATCCTCCATCCATCAAAAAAATTCCAACGAAATTGTTGCAATAAAACAATTCCAACGAGAATTTTTAGAATCGCAGCAACGTAAAATTTTGCGGTTCTATAGGAGTACATTGCAATCTTCTCAAAGAATATTATACGAAGTTTTCCCTACTTCAGGTAAATTTAGGCTAAGTCCTTATTTCATTTTGGCATGATCTTGTAATTACACGAGTTTGATAACGAGGCATAAAGAAAAATTCATATCCCAAAATTTACGTATATGTTTCTAGTTTGTAAGTTTCAGTATTCTCCTAATTGGGACCCATATTCAATTGAATATTTCCTTCTTCCAGTCAAGAGAGCAGAGAGTTTATATATACAGTACTAAAGTATTTTCATTACCATCGAGCTATAACCGATGGGCAGGCCCCTATTGGTCAACCTCTGATCAGATGGTAAGTTATACGAATGGATAGAAGGAAACCAGAACCTCACACCAGTAAACATCTGCCTAGTTTTCAAGCCAAGAGTTGGTCTGTTAACCAACCGAAACACACCCGAGGCTCTCGGGACCTCAGCCAAAAATACCAACATATCCCATAACATCATTCAAACATATTCGAGCCTTTGAAGCACCACAGAACAATGCAACAACAAGAAAATCACATCAAATTCAAGCCTATGAACTTTGAAACTTCCATATTTCGCCAACTACGCCGAAACCAACCAAAACACCTCCGATTGACCTGAAATTTTGCAGACATATCCAAAATAACATTACGAATCGGCTCCAACTTCCGAAATTCCATTCCGACCCCGATAGCCTATTTTCCACTACCAGTCGAAAATCACCAAAAACTAACTTTCGCCAATTCAAGCCTAATTCTACACTAGACATCAAAACTTCATTCCGAACACACTCCTACGTCCCAAATCACCTAACGAATCTATCTAAGCCATAAAATCCGTATTCCGAGGTCATTCACCAATAAGCCAACTCTTAGTTGACTTTCACACCTATTAGGCTACTTTAAGAGACTAAATGCCTAAATTCTCACCATAACCACTCCAGACCAAAACCAACTGACCCAACATAACAAAAACATGTAAGAAATAAATAAAAAATGCAAAAATTGGGGAAACATGGTAAATCTCACGGAACGACCGGCCGTGTCGTTACATCCTCTCTCTCTTAAACAAATGTTCGACCTCGAACGGGTCTAGAAACATACCTGGAGTCTTGAATATGTGAGGGTATATGTCCTGCATGTCCTACTCGGTCTCCAAGGTGGAATCCTACACCGACTGCCCTCTCCACTGAAATGTCACTAAAACTATATCCTTAGACCTCGGCTTCCTGACTTGTCGACCCAAAATAGCCACTGGCTCTACCTCATATGACATATCACCCTCGAGCTTAACCGTGCTGAAGTCCAAAACATGGGATGGGTCACCAACATACTTTCGGAGCATCGAAAAATGGAATACTAGATGAATACTCGATAAACTAGGAGGCATAGCAAGCCTATAAGCCACTTCCCCAACCATCTAAAGCACCTCAAATGGCCCAATGCACCTGGGACTTAGCTTCCCCCTCTTCCCGAATCTCATAACACCCTTCATGGGTGACACCTCCAGTAGCACCTTATCCCCAACCATGAAAGACACATCTCGAACCTTCCGGTCCGTATAACTCTTCTGCCTAGACTGCGCCGTGCGAAGCCGCTCCTGAATCAACTTCGCCTTACTTAAGGCATCCTGAACCAAGTCTGTGCCCAATAGCCTAACCTCGCCTGGCTCAAACCAACCAACCGGAGATCTGCACCTCCTACCATATAAAGCCTCATACGGAGCCATTTGGATACACGGCTGATAGCTGTTGTTATATGCAAACTCCGCCAGTGGCATAAACTGGTCCCATGAACCACCAAAGTCAATCACACAAGCACGCAACATATCCTCCAAAATCTGAATGGTACGCTTTGATTGCCCGTCGGTCTGAGGATGAAACGCTGTGCTCAACTCGACCTGAGTACCCAACTCTCTCTACACGGATCTCCAAAACTGAGATATGAACTGAGTACCTCTGTCGAAAATAATAGAAACTAGAACCACATTCAATCGGACAATCTCCCCGATATAAATCTCAACTAACCTCTTTGAAGATTAATTAGTACCAATAGTAATGAAGTGCGCGGACTTGGTCAGCCGATCCAAAATAACCCATATAGCATCAAACCTCCTCGAAGTCCGTGGTAGTCCAACTACAAAGTCCATGGTGATCCGCTCCCACTTCCACTCTGGAATATCAAATCTCTGAAGCAATCCACCTGTTCTATGGTGCTCATAATTGACCTGCTGACTGTTGAGACACTGAGCCACAAACTCCATAATATCCTTCTTCATCCTCCTCCACCAATAATTCTGCCTCAAATCCTGATACATCTTCACGGCACCCGGATGGATGGAATAGCGCAAACTATGAGCCTCTGCTAGAATCAAATCTCGAAGCCCATCTACATTGGGCAAACAAATCCGGCCCTAAATCCTCATAACCCCTTCATCACCAATAACCACATCCTTGGCATCACCCCGCCGGACCCTATCCTGAAGAACAAGCAAATGTGGATCATCATACTAGCTGCTCTAATCTAATCGTAAATAGAAGACTTGGAGGCTACACAAACCAACACCCGCGGGGGCTCTGATAGATCCAATCGAACCAACCGACCCGCCATGTCTTGAACATCAATGGCTAATGTTTGCTCTGCTACTAAAAGGTAGGCTAGACTCCCCAAACTCTCTGTTCTGCGACTCAAGGCATCAGCCACTACATTGGCCTTCCCCGTATTATATAAGATAGTGAGGTCATAATCCTTGAGAAGCTCTAATCATCTCCTCTGACGCAAATTCAAGTCCTTGTGCTTCAGCAGATACTGCATATTACGATGATCAGTGAAAATCTCACACTGCACTCCGTTCAAATAATGCCGCCAAATCTTCAAGGCATGAACAATGGCAGCTAACTCAAGATCGTGCACTGGATAATTCTTCTCGTGCACCTTCAACTGCCTAGACGCATAGACAATCACCCTACCGTCCTCCATCAATACCGCTCCCAAACTAACCCTAGAAATATTATAATAGACTGTGTAAGAACCCGAACCAGCAAGCAAGACTAGTACCGGAGCTGTAGTCAATGCTAACTTGAGCTTCTGAAAGCTCTCTTCACATTCATCAGAATATCTGAATGGAGCACCCTTCTGGGTCAATCTGGTCAAAGGCGAAGTAGTAGAAGAGAATCCCTCCACAAAGCGACGGTAATATCCCGCCAAACTAAGGAAACTCCTAATCTCTGTAGCTGAGGACGTTCTGGGCCAACTCTACACCACCTCTATCTTCTTCGGATCAACCTGAATACCCTCACTAAACACGACGTGCTCCAAGAAAGCTACTGAACCAAGATAAAACTCACACTTTGAGAATTTCACATAAATCTTCTCCTCCCTCAACCTCTGTAACACAGCTCTCAAATGTTGAGCATGCTCTTCCTGGTTACGAGAATAAACCAGGATGTCATCAATGAACACACTAGCAAAGGAATCAAGGTAAGGCTGAAACACGATGTTCATTAATTGCATGAACGCAGTTGGGGCATTGGTCAGCCCAAATGACATAACGGAGAACTCATAATGACCATATCTGGTCCTGAAAGCAGTATTCGGAATGTCAGAACCCCGAATCCTCAACTGATGATACCCAGATCTCAAGCCAGCCTTGGAAAACACTCTGGCTCCCCGAAGCTGGTCAAACAAATCATCAATGCAGGGCAAGGGATACCGGTTCTTTACCGTAACCCTAATCTGCTGCCGATAATCAATACACATACGCATTGACCCATCCTTCTTCTTTACGAACAACACCGGTACACCCCAAGGTGACATACTAGGCCTAATGAACCCCTTATCCAGTAGTTCCTGAAGGTTATCCTTCAATTCCTTTAGCTCCGAGTGGCATGCCTGGTAGGTCTGTAGGAAACACATCCGGAAAGTCACGGACCACAGGAACTGAATCAATAGAGGGAGTCTCACCACTGACATCCCTCACAAAGACCAAATAAGATAAACACTCTTTCTCAACCATACGCTGAGCCTTCAGGTAGGAAATGACCCTGCTAGGCATATACTCGGAAGAACCTCTCCACTCAATCCTCGGACACCCCGGCATATCTAAGGTCACGGTCTTAGCATGACAATAAAGAACAACATGGCACAGAGATAACCAATCCATGCCCAATATCACGTCAAAATCGACCATGTTGAGTAACAGTAGGTCCACTCGGGTCTCCAAACCCCCAATAGATATCATGCACGACCAATACACACGGTCCACAACAACAGTATTAGAGTCGACACATGAACATAGGTGACTAGAGACTCACGGGCCACATCCAGAAAATGGGCAAAATATGAAGAAACGTAGGAATATGTAAATCCAGGACCAAAGAAAGCCAAAGCATCTCGGCAACAGACTGAGATAATATCTACGATCACGGCATCTGATACCATAGCATCTGTCCTTGCTGGAAATGCATACATGCGAGCCTGACCTCCCCCTGCTCGACCTCACCCTCTGGGGCAGCCTCTGGCTGACTGATTACCACCCCTGGCTGCCTGGGCGGGTGGTGAATTGACTGGAGCTGAAGTCGAGGGCTGGCCCCTCTATTGAGAAGATCCACCGGCACTGCGGGGACACTGCCTCCACACGTGCCCGAACTTACCACACTCAAAACAACTCCCTGAAGCTGGAGGCGAGGACTGATAGAAACCCCTAACACTCGTACAACCACTAGAAGACTCATGCATAGAACAACCCTGAACTGGGGGTGCTCGAGCTGCACTATAAGCTGGGAGGGAACCAAATGAAGTACGACCTGACTGAGAACCATGGGGACCATGCCCCGAAGATGCACCACTATATGCTAGGCAACCTAACTTATGAGGACTAAATGAACAACCCCCACCCTTATTAAATTGTCCCTTGAAGGGAGCACCACTGGAACTGTTCAAACCACAAGGCCTCTTGGCCTCCCTCTCCATTCGCTCCTGGCAGCGAATGGACTCAATATCTCGAGCTATGTCAACAACCTGCTCGAATGAAGCACCCGACACTCTCTCCTGAGTCATAAGTAACCGAAGCTGATAAGAAAGACCATCTACAAACCTCCTCACCCTGTCCCTATCAGTAGGGACAATCTAAGAAGCATGCCTAGCAAACTCGGAGAACCTCATCTTATACTGAGTAACTGATAACTCTCCCTAGCGCAGCTGCTCAAACTGCCTGCGCTGCTCCTCTCTGTGGGACTGAGGAACATACTTCTCCAAAAAGATCATGGAGAACTGCTGCCAGGTGAGAGGTGTTAAAGCAACCGGCCTAGGCCTCTCGAATGACTCCCATCAGGTAAAGGCAGCACCCGCAAACTGAAATGTAACAAATGAGACCCCACTAGTCTGTAAAATACCCGCAGTACGCAGCATCCTATGGCATAGTAGAGACCACATAATCCTAGACCAGAGCAACTGGATGAGTTGGGGCTGCTCCCGGTTCCTGAATACCTTATGCAGCCTGCTCAGGTGCTCGGGCAACTGGACTCTGATTGCCTCCCGTGACCTGAGCTATGGTGGCAGTTGAAGGCATGGAAACTGCCTGAGCCAAACTGGTGCACACGGCCAATATCTGAGACAGGGTCTCCTGAAGAACCAGAATAACCATAGCAGTTCCAGTGCCTGAGCCTGTCTCGCTGGAACACCATCTGCGGGAACTTGATCCTGATCGATAGGGGGATCCTGTGGTACTATCTCAGCTGCTGCGCGAGTTGGCCCCTACCTCTACCACGACCCCGACCGCGGCCTCGACCTCTCGCTGGTCTAGCCGGTGACTGGTCACTCTGATTGGTATTGCGTGTCCTCACCATCTGTGAGAGAATGAAACAACGTAAGTTCAGATTTCAAGAATCAATAGATCAGCACGAAAGAGTTCAAGAAAGGTAGAAATGTTTCCTAAAAGTTTGGCAGCCTCTCGAAGATAAGTACAGACATCTCCGTAGCAATCCACAAGACTCTACTAAACCTGCTCATGACCGTTGAGTCCTATGTAACCTAGGCTCTAATACCAAACTGTCACGACCCCAAATCCTAAGCCGGCCGTGATGGCGCCTATCGTGGAACTAGGCTAGACAATAACCACATGTTCACAATTTCTTTCAAAATCCCAATCAAAATCCAAGCATTTCATAAAATATAGAGTTTACTAAATAAAGTAGGCTAATAAATAGTGCCACCAACCCAAAAACCCGGAGCCAACAAGTCATGAGCATCTAGAAGAATAAGCCAAAATATACTATTATAATACAAAACCTCTAAATAAAATCTAGATACAACAAGAAGGGAAAACAGAGATGTTGCGGATGCTGAACAGCTACGACTATATCCCGCAACACGGATCCGCGCGGAATAAACGGCTAATGCTCGATATCTGCACCTGAATCTGCACATTGGGGTGCAGGGAGTAATGTGAGTATGCCAACTCAGTAGTAATGAAAATATATCAAGTCTAAGCGGCAAGGAAACACATAAAATTAATGTCATCAAATCACAATATACACAGCCTTAGTTTCCAATAGTGTAAACCTAGATATGCGAAATCATCATGCCTTAAAACTAACCTCAGAAAAATCCTTCAAAAAATATTTATTTTCAACAGATCCAAACCGAAAGATTTAGTATGCAAATGAAATGAATCATATAGAGGCCCCTCAGGCAAAAAATATTTCATAAGTTCATAATGAAAGTAGTAAAATCACAAGTATCCCCTCGGGCAAAACATGTATCATAATCAGCCCGTTGGGCATGCCTCATAGTCACTCATAATCAGTCGCTCACAGTCACTCACCACCTCCCAATCACTCAGCACCTCACAGTCACTCAGCACCTCCCAATCACTCAACACCTCACAGTCACTCATGCCTCCCACTCACTCGTCACTCGGCACTCTGTGCCCTCACTGGGGTGTGTACAGACTCCGGAGGGGCTCCCTCAGCCCAAGCAATAATATTACTCAGCACCTCAGGCCCTCGGCGTCACTAAGCAGAACCACTCAAAAGGCCACTCGGGCGAATCCGTAAAATAGGGTACTCTACCCAAAACTTCATTTTTAAATCTCAAGTAGTGTAAATCATGCTAAGTTACGAAAATAGCAAGCAAAATGTGGCTGAGTGAAATCATCAACAAAATAGTGAGGAAAAACAATAGTAAAAATCCCCCAAGGGGTCTAAACAAATCGGCACGAGGCCCCAAACACGGCTTATAGCCCAAATATTTCAAAAATCTTTAGAATATAATTTAACATAAGGTTTTGCGTAAAATATGCAACACATTAGTTGCCGCGGAGAGGACATAGTAAAATCCAAAAATCAGTACGCACCACATACTCGTAATCCGACATGTGCGCCATTCTAAAATCAGTGAGAAATATGTAGTCCGGGGTTCCATACCCTCAAGACAAGATTTATAACTATTACTTACCTCTAACAGGCCACAACACTAGTACGCAATGCTCTTGACCCTCAAATTGGCTCCCGATTGCTCCGAATCTAGCAAAAACCAGTTTAACATCATCAATATATATCAAAGGAACACAGCTCAATCAAAAATTATCAAATTATACAAGAATCTCGAAATTTGGCCAAACCCGAGCCCCGTTCCCACATCTCGGAATTCAAGAAAATTTGCATCAGTAGAATCCTCGTCCTCTCACAATTCTATACATACCAAGAACACTAAAATCGGACCACAATTGCCCACTCAAATCCTCAATAGAAGAATCAAATTTCCATGCACCCTTCTTCCCCAAATTTGGGTTAATTCCAACAATTTTATTGTTTAATTACTTAGAAAACGACATATAAATGAGTTATGAAGTTTAAAACCTTACCTCCAAGTGATTCCCTTCAATTTTCTCTTCCAATCCTCTCAAAAGAGCTCCAAATTCGTTCAACAATGGAGAAAAATGAACTATTCTCGTACAAATGGCCTTTTAAAACATTCTGCCCAGCAATACCATGCACCCTTGTTCCCCAAATTTGGGTTTAATTCCAACAGTTTTATTGTTTAATTACTTAGAAAATGACATATAAATGAGTTATGAAGTTTAAAACCTTACCTCCAAGTGATTCCCTTCAATGTTCTCTTCCAACCCTCTCAAAAGAGCTCCAAACTCGTTCAACAATGGAGAAAAATGAACTATTCTTGCACAAATGGCCTTTTAAAACATTCTGCCCAGCCATTAAATTTTCTTCTGTGCTATCGAGACTCTAGGCACGCGATCGCAATGCACACACCATCCAACCAATGCGATCGCAGACCAATATACACGATCTCATAGAACAACTCTTTACCCCACACACGCGCCTCAGAATCCTTTACGCGATCGCATAAACACCCACGCGATCATACTGCCTTTCCTGAACAACCTTTGCAATCGCAATACTAATCACGAAATCTCATAGAACAAAATGAATGCCCCACTCTTTTACTCTACGCGATCGCATAGAAGGAAACCAGAACCTCACACCAGCAAAAATCTGCCTAGTTTCAAGCCATGAGTTAGTCTGTTAACCACTCGAAACACACCCGAGGCCCTCGGGACCTCAACCAGACATACCAACATATCCCATAACATCATTCAAACTCAGTCGAGCCTTCAAATAACCAAAAACAATGCAACAAAACCAAAATCACATCAAATTCAAGCCTATGAACTTTGAAACTTCCAAATTTCGCCAACTACGCCAAAACTAACCAAAACACCTGAGATTGACCTCAAATTTTGCAGACACATCCAAAATGACATTACAAACCTGTTCCAACTTCCAGAATTCCATTCTGGCCCCGATATCCTATTTTCCACTGCCGATAAAAAATCACCAAAAACTAACTTTCGCCAATTCAAGCCTAATTCTATACCGGACATGAAAATTTCATTCCGAACACACTCCTAAGTCCCAAATCACCTAACAAAGCTATCCGAGCCATAAAATCCTCATTCTGAGGTCGTTCACCAATAAGTCAGCTCTCAGTTGACTTTCTCAATTATTAGGCTACTTTAAGAGACTAAACGCCTAAATTCTCACCATAACCACTCCGGACCCAAACCAACTGACCAACATAACAAAAACATGCTAGAAATATATATCTAATGCAGAAATGGGAGAAACTAGGTAAATCTCACAGAACGGTCGGCCGGGTCGTTACAGTAATTGATCCTCCTTATTTTAAGGTAACATTCCCGGATTCTGTTTGTATGAATTAGCTTGGGTTTAGCCCCAATTCACTGATTGATTGTATCTGATTTCCTTACTTATAAATTGTAATCTTCTTTCCTTAATTGTTTTACTTTGCTAAGTGCTATATAAAGCCCACTCTGAATTTTCTTTAACACGAACGCATTCAGAAAGAAACACACACACACACACACACAAAAACTATCGGTCTTATTCAAACCTTTCTGTTGCTTGTGTTTGTTACACTGTCTAACCGACTAAAAGCCAAGGCTAGGCTATTGGGGTCTGCATACTTTCACCTTTCTGTTGTTATTTCTTAACTGGTATATCTCTACTCCTATTATCATTCCATATGCTGTGTAGATAAATCTATGTGATTTCCTGTTTATTGCTCCCAATCAGAATGACTATCTCAACGTAGTTAAATTAATGTCTTTCATGTTTATTGATCTCAATTGGCATGGCTACTTTAGTATGTTATGTAATTTGTCTATCGACCTCCCTTTGCCTGCTTTATGTCTCTTTTAACTAACTTGCCTCAACTCTCATAAAATTGTTTTGTCCAGCATGTCAATATGGTTCATACACTATAGCATGTTCTTATTTGATCCAGTATACTTATCCACTTGTTTCTCAACTATCATGCCTTCATGTTTGTCCTGTTTATGTGTTCCTGGCTTCTATGCTCCCAAGCTCTAGTACCTTTCTCTGTGTAGTTGTCTGATCACTATTCTGACCCGAGCATGCTATATGCTCACCTAGTGATAAACTAAGTCAATCCTAGGAAATGTGAAATCTTGTTTAAAGTAAATGCGATCCTGTTCTGTCTATTTGTTTGATTGCTAGAATCTTTGTTTGAACTCAAAGTGCTGAAATGACTGTGTTTGTTCCTATTTACTTCTAAAACACCAACTAATTTCTTAAAACTATATCCTATTTTTGTGTACTATTTTCAACTCCTACTCTTATATATCTAAGGTCCTGCCCCTCCAGTGTTAGCACTGCCTAGGAGTCCATGAGCTCCAAACTCTGACACACTGGGGCTGGCTTTTCCAAACTTGTTCACAAAACTGTTTCTTTTAAAAGGGTTTCTAGTAGGAGCATTGCCCGGGGTCCCTGAGGCCCTTGGGAACCTTGACACACTAAAAGACTTATGATATACTGTGAGATACTGACATATTTCAGACTTGGTTCAAAGCCTGGTTTCCAGTTTACTGTTGGGCCTATTCAGGCTTTCTATAGCATAGTAATGTCATTCTGTAATTCATTTATATCTGGTCTGTAATAATAAATCTTGTAAAAACAGATATTGGGGTTATTAATAAAACTAGGAGGGACTTTTATATGTAAGTTTGTGGGGATCGGTTAGAAATCATGCCCATAGGATTGTTATGATTATCTATATGCATTAGAAACCATGTCCATAAGGCTTGTCTCATTCTTTGAAATCATGTATTTCACATTTGCATTAGAAATCCTGCTTCTAGGTCATTTACCAATTTTTCATTAATAGTCATGTTCTAAAACCATCATGTGTGCATTAGAAATCACGTCCCTAGGAATTTCCTTGCTGAATTTTCTTGAAAACTGGCTAACAACTTTAATCATCTATATATTATACCTATAGGAAGAACACATAAAAATCAGTTTCTTCACTTAACCGTCATGCCTATAAGGAATAAGTATAAAAACAGTTTAACACTGAGATATCATGCTTGTAGATATAATTATCTAAAATCAATTTCTGTGTTTATATGTCCTGAAGTAATGCTTGTGATCATTTTCAGTGCATAGACAACATTCCTATACGGTCTAAACAGATAAAAATCAGCCTGTTATAAATCAATCGTTAGTTTATTATTACAATTTAATTCATGCTTAGATACTATGTCTATAGGTCCTCCCCAGTTATCACCTAGGCAGACCTGTAGTTTGATTAAAGCTATGTTTGTTTGACTACATACAAACTATCCAGATTCACTATGTAATAAAACCAGCAGGCAAACTGATTAGGTATTCGCTGTCTCGTCTTAATAAAATGCTACATATTTTGCTTGCTCATGTAGATATCCTAATATAGGACTTTAAATCATTTAAAACTGTTGTTTGAGGTGTGCAATTGTTTGTTTACTTAGGGAGGTAAATCCGAGCCCTTTAATTGTTCCTTATGTGATAGTCCAATTTGCTTTTGTTTGATGCCTAGTTTTCTCATTTTAAGCACCATAGGTGAGGCTAGAACCACCTTAAATAGAGGCCCTAACCACCTCCAGGGCCATAGGTAAAGGATAGGTAATGCACGCATAGGGTATGTATTCGTGCTATTAGAACACTTAGATAATAAAAAAGGGGAGGGTAATTGGTCAGTAAAGGATATGATGACCTGTGCGCTAATGCTACACGTAACACCTCTATTTGAGGAAGATTACCAAGTATTGCACAAAAATGATCCTGTAGACTAATAAACCTAGGACCCCCCCCCCCTCCTTTAATTTCTATTTTGAATGATTTCTATTTGTTTAAATGGATTTATTTCTGTTTAAGGACTAATTCTCTTCGATTAAGTATGGTCGTGACCCACTTTTGTGGACTTCGAGGGGTTCTTAACACCTTCCCCTCAATGTAATTTCGAGCCCTTACCCAATCTCTGGTAAAGTAAACCAGTTTATGAGTTATTTTCTTTAGGTGCCATAACGCACCTTAATCCGTTAGGTGGCGAATCTTCAAATTCTATACCCATCCCAAAAGGAAATGAGTTGTCCCAAAATGTCAAAACCCGATTCCGCGAGGAAAAAAGGGGGAGCGACAATCGATCAAGCTTGCGCAACACCTACTGAGGAGGTATACCCGTCTGTCTGTCTGCATCTGCACGCACGAAATTCAGCGTCCTCAGAAAAAGGGACATCAGTACGAAATAATGTACCGAGTGTGTAAGGAAATAAAATAATTGAAAGCTGGTTTGTGCTGTCATATGGTGCAACTGCACCTGCGAGGAATTTTCCGCAGGTGCAGCCTGGGAGTCGCAGGTGCGAGTGTGGCTTGGCTAGGATGGGAACCACAGTTGCGATGAAAATTCCGCACCTGCGAAGCCGCATGTGCGGGAAATAGGGTGCATGTGCGATTTGGTTGGAGAATTGGGAAGCCGCAGGTGCGGGTGAATCGGTCGCACCTACGAGATCGCAAGTGCGGAAAATGGGCCTCGGCAGATTGTTTTTCAGCGAGAGTTTAGTTCATTGTCTTCATTTTCTTCATGGTATAGGTGATTTTGGAAGAGCTTTTAAGGGGGATTTCACAAGGATTCAAGAGGTAAGTTCTTCTACTTGGTTCTAAGGTCAAATACAAGATATTGCATGGATTTTTTAGCATGAAATTGGTAGGAAAATTGTGAAACTTTGAAGAAACCTAGAATTTTGAAAAGTTGGATTTTTGCCCACGAATTGAGCATGAACAATAAAGTAAATTATATAATTGAGTTAGTAAGGCTATGGGTTGAAGGCATCTTCGAGAATTTTGGATTTCCAAGCACGTCGACCCGAGGGTATTTTTGTCATTTTGCTGAGCGGGGTTGGGAAAAAAATATAATCTGAAATTGTTGTGAGTATTAGGATGAATTTTCATTGCTTTGTCATGTATGTGGTAGTTTCTTAGCGTGGTGCGTCCGTTGGGGTCATCGGAAGAGCTTGGAAGCCTGTGTTGGAACTTCGGAGCGAGGTAAGTCTCCTTTCTAACTTCGTGAGAGGGAATCGTCCCCCCTAGGTGAATTAATTCAGTATATGTTATTATCTTGGGGGGATACGTACGCACGAGGTGACGGGAGTCCGTGCGTAGCTACTAATATGCTTATGTCCGGGTAGGCTAGGACCAACTAGCATGCTTTATGTGTGTACCTGTAACCTTGCCTGTATCATTGAACTGTTAATACGACCGAAAACATAATTAAATATTTTAAAGAAAGCTGGAGTTCATAATGTTATCATTCTAAACAGAATTTGTTTCCGGTGTAGATATATGTGTACCTGCATTAGGTCGTATTGAGGAATACCGTTAAATTTAACAAGTGAGTTTCAAAAACAAATGATTTCGAAACCTATGTTTCATGCTTCTTTGACTACGGATTTTTACTATTTTCAATGAGAAAAACTATTGTTATTAATAAAAAGTGGATTTAAATGTGTGGAAATGTGTCAGCACTCGACTCGCAGGCATGATTCGCGATTGAGGGGAGCTTTATGTTAAATATATATTTTTATTGAGTCAGCAAACAAGCCGCAGGTATGATGCTTGGCCATAGGATAGCTTATTATTATTATCGACTCAGCACACGAGCCGCTGGTATGATGCGCAGCCGTGGGATAGCTTATTATTATTATCGTGTCAGCACACGAGCCGCAGGTATGATACGCGGCCGTGGGATAACTTATTATTATTATCGAGTCAGCACACGAGTCGCAAAGGTGATGCGCGATCGTGGGATAGCTTATTAAATCGAGTCAGCACACGAGTCGCAAGGATAATGCGCGATCATGGGATAGCTTATTATTTTATCAAGTCAGCACACGAGTCGCAGGTATGATTCGCGATCGTGGGATAGTTTTATGACCCCAGTCCCTATGACCACCTTTATGACTTCGGCCGGTTGTCTTGTCCTGGTATGTGTATGATCACTTGAGTTCTGAGTCACTTGTAACTAGAGTGTCAGGTAATTGTTAAAAGGAGATTTTAGTACCTTGATGTTCCCTTCAGTTATTATCTGGATTCCGTTATTTGCTATGTACTTGTTTCTCGCCATCTTTCATGTATATTGTCTTTCATCATATTCTGTCACATGTTGTATTGTCGGACCTTAGTAAGAGTCTAATTTTCCCCCTCGTCACTACCTCTCTGAGGTTAGGCGGGGGACTTACTCAGTACACGTTGTTTTCGTACTCATGCTGCACTTGCTGTGCATTTTATTGCACAGGTACATTCATGGCAAATGTTGAGGATTGGGAGACTTAGGCGAGCTACATCTTCCAGAGGCGATCCGCAGCTGATAAAGTCGCCTTCATATTGTATCTATTTCATTTTAAATTTCCTTGTCCAGTCATGTTTCAGGCAGGCTTTGTATTATTTGAAAGTTTCATAGAAGTTGCTCATGTACTTGTGACACCGGGTTCTGGGGACGTGTTGGGATTTACTTTATTAAATCTAATTGATGTGTTGTAATATTTAAGTTTACTAAAATTTATTTGTTTGATTATGAGATGCAAGAGAAAGTAACGATTTCTAAAATGTTAAAAACTTAAAAGTTATTTCAATAAATTAATTCTTTGGCTTTCCTGACCTTGTGCCCGGTGCCATCACGGCCTCAAGGGATTTTGGGTCGTGACTACGTAGTATTAGAGCTCTAGCTTCCCATAGGTCTCACGAGTCATGAGCAAGTCTAGTAGAGTCTTGCGGATCGGTACGGAGACGTTTGTACTTATCTTCGAGATGCTACAAGGCTGTTAGGAGTATTTCCCTTCTTGATCCTTCATCGTGCGAGTTGATTCCTTTGAGGCTTATGCCTATGTTCATTCCTACTCAATCTTACGCGTCGCGAAGCGCTTGCTATGGATCATGAATTTGAGGAATGAGAATGGTGTTACGAATGAAATTCGAGATGCTTCTATGTGTAGATGGTCGTGGTTGTTGTTATGGCCCTGTGAAAGGGTAATATGTCATTTGAGCTCAGTAACTGTGTTTCTAGAAGACTTAAGGCTGTGCTCAGGTAGTGATGATGGTTGCAATTGATCGTCACGCAGTGTCGGTATGGTAATAGAACATTTTCCCGTGTGTTGGGAAAGATGAATGGTTGAAGGGAGATCTTCTCAGAGTATGATTTCGAGATTTCAGTGCTTTTGTTCCGGTAGAGGGAAGGCATTTGAATTCTGGATGGTTTAGTTGAAGTTGATAAAGTAGTAAGACTTGGTGTCTTCAATCGAGATGGGGTATGCACCTGTGACATGTAGTCGTTGTCATTGATGGAATGGAATGTGTTAGGTTTGTCGGTGCTATGGTTTCTTCGGTTGTGTGGGGTCAGAGTATTGAGAGAAAGTGTTTAGGAATGCGGTTGGCAAGGAATGATCCTGGAATGAAGCAGGGCGTAGGATAGGGTATTGAGGTCGCAAAGAGCGTCTATTTCAGCGTCGCTGGGAGGTGTCAGCAAGGGATTTCTTCAGGTGGGTTGTCTTCTGTGGATAGGTTAGCAATGGCGGGGTTGGCAGGTTCTGTGAGGGGTCCTATTGGCTAGTTGGTAGGAGATAGAATGTGTAAATAATATTAGGGCATTCGGGTATTTAGGGAGTGCTAGTAAGGGAATTTGGAAAATTGGTATAGTTCGGTTGAGCAAGATCATGTTATCAAAGGAGGAAGGATCTCAACAGAGTCTAGCGTGGTTCTAGGAGTGGCTTCGAGCTAAGTGGGGGAGTCCCACCATCTGTAGTAGGGCTGTAGGGTTGTATTCTCATAGGGTTGCGAATTGTCGGCGTATAGGCAAGTGATTTCAGCTAAGGAAGGAGTAGTAAAATGGTAATTTTGAGTAGGATTTGATGGAGTTGTGCAAAAGATGGTCCTGTCAGGTCAGGGTTAGGCTTTGGAAGATTCAAAATTTGCTTAAGGCATGGGTAAGTTGTAGGGATAGTGACTCAGTCACGTGTTTGATTGAAAAAGGTGTTCATGTGCCAGGAGGGCCTTGGAGTGATTGTATTCGGGGCCAGTCAGAGTGGGTGACTCTCAATAGCGGTCCCAATGAGTTCAAAAATTAAGGAATGCGGCGATTAGAGATTTCAGGCAGCAATATGCTCGAGGACTGAGGATTTGCAGAATAATTTCTAAGAAAGGGGAGGATGGTTGGAATGTTGTATGATGTGTTTCAGCAGACATGATAATATTGGAGGAGTGAGAGGAATAGACTTTGGATTGAAGAAAAGAAGTATCAGAAGGGTTTGAGATGTGTTTCAAGATTTGGGCAGCATAGTCTCGTGAATCAAGGTCACTCGGGATGAGTGGGGGTTGAGTTTGCTATAGGTTGAAAGAAGTTGTTATTATTCCTGAGGAAATTAAAGATGATTAAAAGAAGATTGATTGATTAGCCATGGTTGAAATGGCACCTTTGTGGCAGTGATTGGTTCCTTTGATGTGATTTAGTTATGCACGTGGTCTATGCCGGTGTGTGCGGGGCTTGTCGGACATCGTAATGGGTTTTATGTGGGAATTCACTCGTGATTTGAGGTGGTACTCTTGAATTGAGTCAAGTAAAAGTTTCTATACGAAGAAGTGTTCACCCTATTGGTGGTTCGAAAGCTATGATGGGATTCTTGCGCTATCTTATGTTGGTATGTTAAGTGTTGGAAGCAGTATGTAACTGGGAGTAAGAATCCAGATTCAGGTCCGATGTTTATAAGGATGTCATGAGCTCGGAAGAGCAAGACAGAGTGATTCGAATGTTCAGTATAAGGTGGTATTATCTTCAGTGTCGTCGGAGATCGATATTCGGTGGAAGAGGCTTTATACCCTGGTCATGGGTTATTGATGTGCTTTGCGGCCTTAGCATGGTCGGTGTCATGGATTTGCAGACTGGTTGCCTTGTGTGGGAGGTCGTGGAAGCATGACCGCGAAAATATTGCAGAAAGTGTGACATGTAGTCACTTGATGGAATTAATATTTTTGGACTGATATGAGGTGCATTGGGAGCATCAGATTCGTTGATTTTTCGCCATTAAAGTTCAGGGAGCGTCATTGTGGTCAGATGATGAGTTTTGCGGTGCATGGTGCCGATTCGACAAGGGTATGCAGTTATGATCGGGTATATCATGTACTAGGTGATGCAGTGCTTATATATATTGAAACTAGGCCTGGCTAGAGAAATTTTAGGTGTTTGAATGAATTATGAGCTTATAATATGAATTAAGAAGAAATCTCTAGATTTGATCAAGCTATTATGCTCGACTGGGTTATGGTATCACGGGCAGGTGCTCGAGATGTTAAACAGCCATTTCAGGTAACTCCAGAGCAGTTCTTAGCACGTTCGAGGATGAACGTCGGTTTAAGTGGGGGAGAATGTATAGATCCAACCGGTCGTTTTGAGATCCAGCGCGTCGTTCAGCAGTTGGGAGTCATGAACAACTTCATCTAGGGTATTGAGACTTGTGTGTATGGTCAGAGTTGAAATTCAGGAGGTTCGGAGTTAAATTGAAAGGAAAAATCCTCATTTCAGAAGCCTTAAGTTGAAGAAATCGAGTAAGACTGGAATTTTTAGTAAACGACCTCGAAATCAGGATCCGAAGGTTCCAGGAGGTTTGTATGGTGATTTCGGACTTGGGCGTGTGTCCGGATCGGGATTTGGGTAACCCGAGAGCGTTTTGGTGTATATTATGGAAGTCAGCATTTTTGAAGAAATTTCCTAAGTTTGGCTTGATCCGTATTTCAATGATATTGATGTCCTTTTCGGATTCCGAGTCTGGGAATAGCTTCGTATGGTGATTCTGGAGTTGGGAGGGCAATCAGAAGTAAATTTGGATGTCTGTACGTCATTTTGGAGTCATTTGGCTAAACATAGAAATTTGAAGGTTTTTGGGAAATCCGCTCGGAAGTGGAAGTTTTGATATCGAGGTCGGAATGCGATTCCGGAAGTTGGAGCAGGTCCATAATATTGAATATGACTTACGGGCAAAATTTGAGGTCAACCGGGCATGATTTGATAGGTTTCAGCGTCGGGTGTAGAAGCTTGAAATTCTAAGTTCTTAAAGAATTGGATTTGAGTGCCATTCATGATTTCGGCGTTGTTTGATGTGATTTGAGGGATCGAGCAAATCCGTGTTATGTTTTGCGATAGGTTGGTATGATTGGACGGTGTCCCAGGGGCCTCGGGTGGATTCCAGGTGGTTAACGGATCAAATTTGAAGGTTGGAAAGGGCTGGTTTCTACTGTCATCTGGTGCAACCGCACCTGCAACTGCGAGGAATTTGCCGCAGGTGCGTGCTGGGAGTCGCAAGTGCGAGTGTGGCTTGGCCTGGATGGGAACCGCAGGTGCGATGAAAATTCCGCACCTACGTAGCCGCAGGTGCGGGAAATAGGGCGCAAGTGCGATTTGGCTGGAGATTATGGATGTCGCAGGTGAGGATGAAGGATCCGTAGGTGCGGAAAATGGGCCTGGGCAGATTGTTTTTAAGCGAGAGTTTAGTTCATTTTCTTCACTTTCTTCACTGGATAGGTGATTTTTGAAGAGCTTTTAAGGGGGATTTCACCAAGCTTCAAGAGGTAAGTTCTTCTACTTGGTTCTAAGGTAAAATACAAGATATTGCATGGATTTTTGAGCATGAAATTGGTAGGAAAATTGTGAAACTTTGAAGAAACCTAGAATTTGGAAAAATTTGATTTTTTACCACATAATTCAGTTAGTAAGGGTATGGCTAGAAGGCATCTTCGAGAATTTTGGATTTCCGGGCACGTGGGCCCGAGGGAATTTTGGTCATTTTGCTAAGCGGGGTTGGGAAAGTATATAATCTGAAATTGTTGTGAGTATTAGGATGCATTTTCACTGCATTGTCATGTATGTGGTAGTTTCAGAGCGTGGTGCATCCGTTGGGGTCATCGGGAGGGCTTGGAAGCCGGTGTTGGAACTTCGGAGCGAGGTAAGTCTCCTTTCTAAATTCGTGAGGGGGAATCCTCCCCCTATGTGAATTAATTTAGTATATGTTATTATCTTCGAGGGATATGTACACACGAGGTGACGGGAGTCCGTGTGTAGCTACTAATATGCTTATGTCCGGGTAGTCTAGGACCCACTAGCACGCTTTATGTATGTACCTGTAACCCTGCCTGTATCATTGAACTGTTAATATAACCGAAAACATATCTAAATGTTTAAAAGATAGCTGGAGTTCATACTGTAATCATTCTAAAGAGAATTTGTTTCCGATGTAGATATATGTGTACCTGGATTAGGTCGTATTGAGGAATACCGTTAAATTTGACAAGTGAGTTTCAAAAACAAATGATTTCGAAACCTACGTTTCATGCTTCTTTGAATATAGATTTTTACTATTTTCCATGAAAAAAATATTGTTATTAGTAAAAAGTGGATTTAAACGTGTGGAAATGTGTCAGCACTCGAGTCGCAGGCATGATTGGCGATCGAGAGGAGCTTTATGTTAAATATATATTTTATCGAGTCAGCACACGAGCCGCTGCTATGATGCGCGGCCGTGAGATAGATTATTATCATTATCGAGTCAGCACACGAGCCACATGTATGATGTGCGGCCGTGGGATAGCTTATTATTATTATCGATTCAGCACACGAGCCGCAGGTAAGATGCGCGGCCGTGGGATAACTTATTATTATTATTGAGTCAGCACACAAGTCGCAGGGTGATGCGCGATTGTGGGATAGCTTATTATATCGAGTCAGCACATGAGTTGCAGGGATGATGTGCGATTGTGGGATAACTTATTATTATATCGAGTCAGCACGCGAGTCGCAGGTATGATTCACGATCGTGGGATAGCTTTATGACCCCAGTCCCTATGACCACCTTTATGACTCCATCCAGTTGTCTTGTCCTGGTATTTGTATGATCACTTGAGTTCCGAGTCACTTGTAGCTAGAGTGTCAGGTAATTGTTAAGAGGAGATTTTAGTACCTTGTTGTTCCCTTCAGTTCTTATCTTTATTCTGTTATTTGCTATGTACTTGTTGCTCGCCGTCTTTCATGTCTATTGTATTTCATCATATTCTGTCACATGTTGTATTGTCGGACCTTAGTAAGAGTCTAATTTGCCCCCTCGTCACTACCTCTCTGAGGTTAGGCGGGCGACTTACTGAGTACACGTTGTTTACGTACTCATGCTGCACTTGCTATGAATTTTATTGCACAGATACCTTCATGGAAAATGTGGTGGATCCGGAGAATTAGGCGAGCTGCATCTTCCAGAGGCGATACACAACTAACAGAGTCACCTTCATATTGTATCTATTACGTTTTAAATTTCCTTGTCCAGTCGTGTTTCAGACAGGCTTTGTATTATTTGAAAGTTTCATAGAAGTTGCTCATGTACTTGTGACACCGGGTTCTAGGGACGTGTTGGGATTTACTTCATTAAATCAAATTTATTTGATTTCCTATTTAAGATTACTAAAATTTATTGTTTGATTATGAGATGCAAGAGAAAGTAACGATTTCGAAAATGTTAAAAATGAAAAGTTATTTCAATAAATTAATGTTTTGGCTTGCCTGACCTTGTGTCCGGCGCCATCACGGCCTTAAGGATTTTGGGTCGTGACATCGTCCTTGGGCGATTTTCCTCCATTGTTAAGGGCTAACGACCTGGTCTTTTAAGGTAAGTGAACTCTACTCAAAAAATTAGCTTCATGCATGGATTCTAGCTTAATTAACTACATAAATTAGTGCAAAAATCAAGAATTTGGGTAGTAACCTAGAACTTATAATCATTTGAGAACTTTATGTGAATTGGCCATGAAATTAAGTAAGAATCGTATATTAATGATCCTTAGGCTTTGGGTGAGTGCTCCCTTCGAGAGTTATTGGAATCGGAGCGAGCGGACCCGAGGTCGAATTTTTGTTTTTTTTGAAGAATGCTAGGAAATGGATAATTAGGCTATGGGATCAATTTGTTGAGTCGTTATTGATATACTTAAGTTAATTATATCTATATATTGTTGTTCCGGAGTTGAATTCGAGAGGGAAAGCAGTGCTAGAGGCCTGATCGGATTCTTGGGAATTGAGGTAAGTGTCTTGCCTAACCTTGTGTGGGGGAACTACCCCTTAGGATTGAGTCTTCCTTGTTGATTGTAGTCCAAGTATGCGAGGTGAAGAGTGTCTACTCGTATTTATTTACAATTAGATTGCCCTTTTAGGATTCGTAGATTCTTATTTTACCTGTGTATTTGTTACACTTGAATCCTTGGCTGTTAATTTCATCCCTTCCTGTTTAAATTAGAATTTTTTGTTTTTGGATTCTTCGTTGGTTATTTGACTTTACTTGACTTAACTGAATATTCTACTTCTCTTATCATCATGCTATATTTTCTTCCTAGCTTTCCTAATTGTTCATAATTAGTGTCATCTAGCCTTATAGTTGACTAACCGTAGTTGGGACATCTATTCGTTGGAGTCAAGCATGCCTATGAGTCTTACATTGTGATTTATATGACTATTCCCTTAAGTGCCACTTAGCTCTAATTGTTAGAAATTTATGTTATTGGTGTTTCCTTGATGTTGTCTATTATTGGGCCTCTTGTTGGGGCTGAGTATTATTCTGTGAAGTTAACCTTTTAGGTGAGACTGATTATAGCTGTTCCCCTTGCTGGGATGTTATGGTTTCTGTTACTGTGTATGCTATTAATGCTATTATTTGTACTGTTGAATCCCTTGCCGGGATGTTGTGGTTTTATTACGGGTTATGCTGTTTACTAATGAATCCCTTTCCGGGATGTTGTAGTTTTATTACGGGTTATGCTGTTAATGATATTGTTTGTATTGTTGACTCCCTTGCCGGGATGTTGTGGTTTTATTATGGGTTATGCTGTTAATGATATTGTTTGTATTGTTGACTCCCTTGCCGGGATGTGGTGATTTATGGGTCATATTGTTGGTTTTTTCCTTGCCAAACTGATGTTCTTGACATTGTTTGGGTGAGAAGAGTGTAAAGCGCGAAGGTTGATGCCGTGTATTGTGAGGATGAGATTAATAAGAACGAAGGATAATTCCGTGCCATGTTACGATATTAAAGCACGAAGGATAATGTAGTGCCGTGATTCAAAAGTACGAAGGATGATACCGTGCCATGAGTTGTATTAAAAGAATAAAGGGTGATGCCGTGCACTTGTTTCGGTGAGAATGAGAGTAAAGCACGAAGGGTGATGTCGTGCACTTTTTTTGGTGAGAATGAGAGTAAAGCAAAAAGGGTGATGCCGTGCACTTGTTTTGGTGAGAATGAGAATACAGCACGAAGGGTGATGCCGTACATTTGTCTTCGCATTTTATTTTGTTGTTCTAAATTTGGATATTCCTACTGATCTCTTAGTGCAATTATTGGCAAGATTTGATATTTCTCCTGTACGACATGATAATTTCTGAGCCGCGAACTGAGTTCCGGTATAAATATTGAGGAGATTTTGAACAAGGGATTTTGTTGAAAAGCGTTATTGAAAGGGCAATGGTTTTAAATGATTATACTTGAATGACTTTTACATCGAAGGTGTATTTGAAAATCACTAGTTTTGCCTAGAATGATATTTGGAAGTCATTTATTGAGAATGCATCTTTGGAAAGATTCGTAGTTTGAAAGAAACTATGTTTTTACGTAATTCACTCTATTAATTATCCTTATATAACTTTTGGAGAAAGTATGTTTTCAAAGTGAACTCTTCCATACTAAAATAATTTTTATTTGAAAACGCTTTCATATGAACTGTTGTTTAAAGGTTTCATTCAGTTATGGATTTTAATGGCTAAGGCCCGATGTGAACAAACCGACGTGGAGTTAAGTTATCGATGTCCTCTATTGTGTGGTGTTTCCTTTCGATTCGACTTGTTTTGTTGTCCATCTTTCTGTGTATTTTTGTGTTGTTTCGTGATTGGTTTATGTAATTTCCTTCCGCTTTATATTGTCATTGTGGTGGATTGTCTTGAGAAGTGTTAGATAGATTTGACGTTCGGTCTTTTATATATTCATGTTACCTATTTCGTAGACCAGTGGTGTCTTGACTGGTACTCGTCACTACTCAAACGAGGTTAGTCTTCATACTTACTGGGCACCACTGTGGTGTTCTCATACTACACTTATGTACATTTTTGTGTGCAGATACAGGTATATATTTTAGTAGCTGTGGATGGTTGCCGAGGAGACTCAAGGTAACCTGTTGCTGCATTCGCAGGCGTCGGAGTCACCTTCTTTGTATTTATTATTCATACACTGTTGTATCTATTTCCAAACAGTTGTAGTTAGAAGTTGTAGGAGATTCGTAGAGCTTATGACTTGTACTACCGGTTTTGGGAAAGTTTGTACATTCTGTTGAGATTTTATATCTAGACTGCTAGCCTTCTTTTATTATTGTTGTTATTCAGTAACTGTTAGACTTACCTAGTCCCTAAGAATTGGTGCCATCATTATATCCAATGGGGGGGAATTTTGGTTCGTGACACAAAATTGTTCATTACACCACATAGTACAACTTTGTGTCACATACATGGCCTATTTCCAACCCCACAATATATATATATATATATATGAACTCATAACCTTTTATATGAAATCTTAGAAGTAGGACTTACCAGGAAAGATAATGATCTAGTGATTAGCTTCCTTGATTCTTGGGAATTGGTGCAAGATTGGTGTCACGACCCCCAAACATAAGCCGACCGTGATGGCTCCTATCATGAACTAGGATAGCCAACAATCGCATACTGACATAATATTTTAATAATTTCAACAAAACAAACCAGATAAATAATCTAACTACTACCCCCAAAATCTGGAGACAATATGTCATGAGCATCTACGAGTAGTACAAAATAACCCTACTTTCATAATACATCAGGTCTCATAACGAGGAACTAAATACAAAATGAGAAATGGGAAAAGAGATGTTGTAGACACTGAACAGCTACCTCGAAGTCCCAACTTCGACTCCACAAGAAGGAAGAAAACTAGTGCTCGGTACCAACACCTGCATCTGCACACAGGGATGCGGGGAGTAATGTGAGTACGCCAACTCAGTAGTAATGAAAATAAATTAAGTTTGAGCAGTAAGAAATACATCGGATCAAATCATCAATTCACAATAAGCATAGTCTTTCTTTCCAACAGTGTATACATTAAATCAACAAGCCTTAAAAGCCAACTTCAGTAAAAATCCTTTGAAAAGTGTTATTTCCAACAATTTCAGAAAAATGACCAATAGTTTAATGAAAAATGAAATAAATCATAAATAGCCACTCGGGCCAAAACATGTATAATAAACTGCCCTTGGACAAATCATCACTTAGAATCAATCGCTCAACATGCCTCACAATCACTCAGTATTAGCCCCTCGGGCATCCTCACTGTCACTCATGCCTCCCAATCACTCGTCACTCGAACTCAGTAGGTACCTGTGCTCACTAGGGGTGTGTAAAGACTCCAGAGGGGCTCCTTCAGCCGAAGCGCTAATATCAAGCCATCTCGTGGCATATCATATCCTCACAATCAGGCCCTTGGCCTCACTCAGTTAGAAACTCTTAAAAAAACCACTCGGGATATCAATAAAACGGGGTACTCTACCCAAAAATATCATTTTATATCTCAAAATAGTGTAAATAAAGCTGTGTTTCAAAATCAGTTAAACATAATATTACTGAGTGTAAATCATAAGTCAACACAGTGATGAACAACACTAAAAGCCCCCAAGGGGTCTAAACAGGTTGGCAAAAGGCCCAAAACATGGCTTACATCCCAAATATAACAATAGTCTGAAAACACGATTTAACATATGATTTAAAAGTAAATATGCAACTCAATAGTTGCCACGGGAAGGACCAAGTACAAATCACCAATTAGTGCACGCCACACACTCGTCATCCAGCATGTTCGCCACTCCGAAAATAGTGAAAAAATACGAAGTCAAGGGTTTCGTACCCTCAGAAAAAGATTTACAGTCATTACATACCTCAATGTTATGACCCGTAAAATTTCATGGCTAAAAGTAATGCACAAATAGGTCCCCGTGTTGTTATAACTGTAGAAATTCTTAAAACAGACCCTTTTTGAATAAAAAGTACCCCAGGACTTAAAAGATAAGATTTTCCAGAGTTGCGCTGTTATGCGACGCACTATGCGATCACATAACAGGTATGCGGACCACATAGTGGTCGCATACATGGACAATCTGTTGTCCAATTTGAGGAAAACTATGCGGCCCAAGATGCAATTGCATTTTGAGAATGTGGACCGCATAGCTGTCGCATTCTTGCACCTTGATTTTTGTTGAGGGAGTTATTCGACGCACTATGCAATCGCATAACAGGTATGCGGACCGCAGAGTGGTCGCATACCTGGGAAGTCCGGTTTCTTTTTGTGGCCCATTCGAGGGCCACTTATGCGACAGGAATGCGGACCGCGTAGCAGGAACGCAGTTGTATTCTTGACCGCATTTTTGCTTCGGGACTTTTAAAATTCTAATGTTTATACCCGACGCCCCCAGTTCATTAAAACACTTACCCCTTTCCATTTTAACGATTTCCTGAACAAAAATAGAGAGAGGGAAGAGAGAGTTCTTGAAAGAGAAGGTTCCATTTTCACCCACAATTGATTCTTCACTATCACTCCGGCCTGGAATGTCACACCTCGAAATCCAACCATCGGGCCGTGATGGCGTCTAATGTTGAACCCATTAGAGAAGCCAACGTATAAAGATAAACTAGCATATTAACATCAATTTAACAGGATAAACTAACGATTCGCAATTTAGGAGCGGAAATAAATGCGGTCTCAGGCTAAATAAGGATAACATAATACAACAACGCGTAAATTTTCCCAAAACCTAGAGTCATAAACTCACGAACTGTCTATAAGAGTACTAAGTACAAGTCTGAAAGGAAATACATCTCTGTCTCTGAAAGTAGAGGAAAAATAAGACAGAATTGAAGACATAGGGATGGAAGAGGCGCCAAGGCCCACGAACGCCAACGGGTATACCTTGAAACCTCTATGATAAGCTGGAAGACACTTCCACTAATGATGTCCTATAGGTCCAGCTGCGTAATCTGCACAACATAAAGAAGTGCTGGTATAACATCAGTAAAACCGACCCCATGTACTGAGTAAGTGCCGAGCCTAACCTCGGCGAAGTAGTGACGAGGTTAAGTCACGACAACAAAATGTACTTGAGCAGTTCAATAATATAGCAGAAACTAAACAAGAATACAATTACGGGGAGAACATGCTGGGGGTAAGAGATAGAAAATACTGAAATGACAGAAGCGAAAACAACAGTCTGAAATATCTGAACATAATAACAGGAAATAACAACACAAATTAAACAGTGAAAGATGCGGCACCGCATGTCCCATCGTGCATAATAATAATATAAAACATGGAACGGAATGTCCCCTCGCGCATAATCAATATAAACATGGCACAAAATGTCCCCTCGTGCATAATAAATATAAACATGGCACGAAATGTCCCCTCGTGCATAATCAATATAAAACGGGGCACGACATCACCCTTCGTGCTTCAACACTCTTCCTCATCCAAAAAGCAATCACAAACAAGGGCAAGGAAATAAACAAGTAAAAATAGAAATCCCGGCAAGGGAACATCAATTTAACAATCAAATCCCAGCAAGGGAACTATACAATGATGACCCGGCAAGGGTATATTTCAATAACTCTTTCTCTTTCTTTCACTTTCATTCCATGATTTATTCTATTACTTGGGCCAATGCTCCAAAGGATGTAATTATCTCATATATCTTCATTATTCATTTCACAATTTGAGCCAATGCTCCAAAGGATTTAATTATCTCATATACCTTCATTATTCGTTTCACAAGTTGAGCCAATGCTCCAAAGGATTTAATTATCTCATATACCTTCATTATTCGTTTCACAAGTTGAGCCAATGCTCCAAAGATGTAATTAGCTCATATATCTTCATTATTCGTTTCACAGTTTGAGCCAATTCTCCAAGGATGTAATTATTTCATATATTTTCATTATTCGTTTCAAAACTTGAGCAAATTCTCCAAAGATGTTTAAAGATTACAATTCCTTTCACATGCCCAGTTACAACATATAGAGGTCATCAATTAAGCGTAGAAATTACGACAAAATCGGAATATTCACAATATAAGGACTTACAATCATGCTAGACACCAATGTATAGATACTCGTCACCATGCCTATACATCGTATTTGACATTTAGCAAGTAGAAAATTATAATCAACTCCTATTCCCTCAAGCTAAGGTTAGACCAAACACTTAGCTCGGGTCCAAAGTATAGCAAACAACCCTCTAACACCGCCTTTCCTTTAGGATTCAACTCTGAAATGGTAGTATCTAGACATAATCAACACAAGTATATCAATAAGGATTCAATGATTCAACTACATGGCCTAATTATCCATTTCCTAGCATTCTTTCAACATGATCAAAATTCGACAGTGGGCCCACTCTTCTCGGATTCTTGAAATTCTCGAAGGGAACACTCACCCAAAGCCTAAGGATCATTAATACACGATTTTTACCTGATTTCATGTCCAATTCACAGAAAATTCTAAGGTGATCACAAGTTCTAGGTTATTACCCAATTTCTTGAATTTTTGCACTAGTTTATGTTGTTAATTAAGCTAAGATGCATGCATGAAACTAACTTATGGGTGGAATTTACTTACCTTACAAGACCTGGTCGAAAGCTCTTAAAAATGGTTGAAATCTCTTAAGGAAGAAGATGAAAAATGAGGAAAGTGGGTTTAAATCCCGTATAAAAACTCACTGCCGGAATAGTGAACTCGCACCTGCGGCTCTGGGGACCACACCTGTGGTCTCGCCCTTGCGAGAAGAATCTCGCACCTGCAGAGTTGGGCTGGGGGGTCTAGGATCGCACCTGCGAAGTGGAGACCACACCTGCGGTCTCGCACTTGCGAGAAATGCTCCGCACGTGTGAAGGCTGGCCAAGCCACTGGTGATCGCACTTGCGATGCTTGGGACCGCACCTGCGGTCTCGCACATGCGATGCTGGGCAACCCCACCTGCGATCACACCAGAGCAGGTGCACCAACAGCTGTGTTTGCTGGTTTTTAGCCCTGTTAGGTGCCCGGAAGGCACCTGGGCCCACCCGAGCCCTAATCCAAATATACCAACGAGTCTCAAATCATGATACGGACTCGCTCGAGCCTTCGGAACACTCAAAACAACGCTAAAACTCGAAGTCACACCCCCAAACCTCAGGAACCAAACTTAGGAATTTTATGTTTTCTAACTTCGCTAACAACGTGCCGAGCTGACCTATACATCTCGGAATGATACCAAATTTCACAGTTAACTCACATAACATCCTATGAATTTTCCCGTGGGACCAAATCACCAAAACAACATCATACATGTCAAATTAAGCCCCAAAGTCTATGAATTCTATCAAATTTCATAAAACATCAAATTTTCCATTTTAAGTCCGAAACACGTCAAACGAAGTCCAATTTCAACCAAACTTCATATAAATATCTTAAACCATATATAAGACCTGTACAGAGCGCCATAACCAAAATACGGGCCCGATACTATTACTTTCTAAAAAGATTTAATTTTCAATTTCCTTAAACATTTTCAGAAAACAATTTTACTCAAAAATTCATTTCTCGGTCTTGGGAGATCGGAATTCGATTCCGGGCATACGCCTAAGTCCCAAATTTTCCTACGAACCCTCCGGGACCGTCAAATCACGGGTCCATGTCCGTTTACCAAAAATATTGACCGAAGTAAAATTTATTCATTTTAATATCAAATCTTAGCATTTTTCACAGAATTTCATATTTAATCTCTTTGGCTACGCGCCTGGACTGCGCACGCAAATCGAAGAAACTACAAATGAGTTTTTCAAGGCCTCAGAATTGTGGAATGGGTAGTAACATAGGTGATGACCCTTTGGGCCGTCACATGGAAGTTATTGAGTAATAGTCATCTTTTTCACTCTAAGAGGTGAGTTCCCGCCCCATTTCCTTTTAATTCTTAGGTTTTGGCTAAAAAGGGTAGAACACCTAAATTTTTTTTTGGAGATAAAAGCCGATACCTTGCATGCATGTAAGTTAAACTCCCTAATCTAGTAAAGGGAAACGAGTTTGGGTAATTATTCACAAAAAGGGGGTTAGTAATCTAAGGTGTCACATAGCGTTCGATAAAATTCCTAAATGAGTTCGAGTCATGTTTATGGTTCCTAATTTTAAGTGAAATATGTCACATTGTGGAATAAATTGACGGTGCTATACGGTCCGGTGATTTGTGATAACAAAATTAAAGAGGAATTCTGATTCAAGGTATGTATGGCTAACTTTAATCTTCGTAGAGTCACCTTGTTGGTATCCAAGCATTCGTTATGAGTTTCTGGCTTATGCATATGTGAATCGATTGTTCTAATGTATTGAGGCGTAAGATTCCATTCTCTAATTGTGCTAGTTGATTACCATGCCACCATGTTATATGAGCTTGTGAAAAGGTGATTATTTGTGCTTATTCTATCATGTGTGAAGCTCGTTAAATGTTGAATACATCGGTATGAGAGCATAAACTGCAAAATGAAAGAAATAATAACGAATCATATTGTTGAACGTACCTAAGTGTTAAATGTTGTGTAGCAAGTAATGGAGGGGAAATGTGGATTTATCTAGTTGAACTATATGTTGATGGTATGCTGTATATGACTCGTCGTTTGGTAAAGATTGCTATGGCTTTGACTTCACATGGTTATTTGGTTATTACGAATGTATATTCTTGATGATGAAAATCCTTGTGATTGAATTGTTTGGTTGATGTTGCTATCAAATGTAATTGTACCGTTGGATCGGGTTGCATGCCGCAACAGAATTGTAAGGTGGGATCGGGTTGCACGACGCAACAGAAGTAATAAGGATGTAATGTGTTTGTGAGATGGGACCGGGTTGCACGCTGCAACAAAAGAAATAAGGGTGGAATATTATTGTAAGGTGGGATAAGGTTGCGCGCCGCAACAGGGGAACAATTGAAATAAGAAAATGTGAAAACCTCATTTGTGATTCTCTGTATCCCTTGTTTGGGTTTCTTTAACTGCCTCTTATATGTATATTACTTGACATTACATAGAGTAAAGTTTGTCTATATATGCAAGTACTATTCAATGGTACTAACTTCCCTTTTGCCAGGGGCACTACATCTTTTATATGGATGTAGGTGGTTCTATAGCAGGTAGCTCGATCTACCGTTAGTGGTACCTCCTCTTCATATCTTCAGCAGTTATGGTGAGCCTCATTTCCTCTCGGGGCCGTGTGTGGACTATATGCTTCTCTTTTACTTATGATGTAAAAGGTATAGTCGGGGCCTTGTTACCGGCAAGTCTATGTAAACTCCTAGAACTCTTAAAGGCTCCGTAGACACTATGTGGGTTGTATATATATTTTGGGTAGTGGTTGTAATTATTTGTAAATAGTGGTCCCGTGATGGAAATGTTGTGTTAAGTTTGTATAATTTTGGGATTATCAAAGAGTTGAAGCTTTAAAAGAGGAAAATGGAAATTATGTTGTAAATTGTATATTATGCACACGGGGTAACGCGTTGTGTAGGAAAAGGTAATCCAGGTCCGCTTGATCGGGATTATCCGGTTAGGTGCCGGTCTCGTCCCTCGATTTTGGGGCGTGACACTCAAACCGGCCCAAATACTAATTTGCGATACTCTTGCCCCTCGAATCGGCTCCCAAATGCTATGAGTCTATCAAAATCAGATTAATACCATCAAAATATGGTAGGGATACGAAACCCATTCAAAATATATAAAAATTGGGCACAATTCCCGAAATTGACAAAACCTGAACCCCGGGCCCACATCTCGGAATTTGATAAAAATCATAAAATCGAATTCCGTATCCTCCCACGATTATCGACATACAGAGAACATCAAAATCGGACCACAATTTCCCCTTCAATTACTCAGTCAAAGTCTCCAATTATCCAAGCCCTAACCCTTAATGTACACACTGATTTTTCCCTGAATTTCACCCTATTTCAGTCCAAAAATTACATAGAAAAGACTTTTAGGTTCAAATATCTTACCTCAACAAAGTCCTCTTGATTTCCTCCTTCAAAACCCTCTCTAAAGCTTCAAACCCGCATGAAAATGGTGAAAGAAAGATCAAAATTTGCTAAGGACCCTTTTTTTATGATCTGCCCAGAGACTTCCGCACCTGCGGCCAATTACCCGCACGTGCGATCCTAGGTGCGCACCTGCGCATCCATCTTAAAGTACCATTTTATTCACCTACGACTTTTTCTTCGCACCTGCGACTCCACAGGTGCAACCCAAGTCCCGCACCTGCAACCTCCTTCAACCTGCCAAAAATCCGCACCTGGGCATGCCTCTCTTCACCTGTGGCCACCCTTCTGCAGGTGCAGCCACGCCAGAAACATTCCACTGAGTTTTTGGTGTGGAATGTTTGTTAACATACCTTAACTCCATTGAGTCCTTAATAACTTTCAACCAGTTGTCACGCCCCGAAATCCTACCACCGGGCCGTGATGGCGTCTAACGTTGAACCCGCTAGACAAGCCAACGTGTATAGCTAAGCTAGCATAATAACGTCAATTTAACAGAAAAAGCTAAAACAGTTCACAACTTAACAACGGAAATAAATATGGTTTCAAAACTAAGTAAAGACAACATAATACAATGACGCATTACTTTCCGAAAACCTGGAGTCATGAACTCGCGGACTGTCTATAAGAGTGCTAAATACAAAGTCTAAAAGGAAATACATAACTGTCTCTAAAAAGTAGAGGAAAGCAAGACAGAAACGAAGAACTAGGGATAGGAGAGACGCCAAGGCCCACGAACGCCAGCGGGTATACCTTGAAGCCTCTAGGATGAGCTGAAAGACACCTCCCACTAATGATGTCCACCGGGCCCGGCTGCGTAATCTGCACAACATAAAGAAGTGCAGGTGTAGCTTCAATATAACCGAACCCATGTACTGAGTAAGTTCCGAGCCTAACCTCGGCGAAGTAGTGACGAGTGCTAGGACACGGCAACAAAATGTACCTGTGCAGTTCAACAGTATAGCAGAAACTAAACAAGAATACAATTACGGGGAAGAACATTCTGGGGTAAGAGATAGCAAATACTGAAATGAAAGAAACGAAAAAGATAGTCTAAAATATCTGAAGATAATAACGGGAATTGACAAATCAGATTAAACAGTGAAAGATACGGCACGGCATGCCCCATCGTGCATAATAATATAAAATATGGCATGGAATGTCCCCTCGTGCATAAACAATATAAACATGGCACAGAATGTCCCCTCGTGCATAATAATATAAAATATGGCACGGAATGTCTCCTCGTTCATAAACAATATAAACATGGCACAGAATGACCCCTCGTGCATAATAATATAAAATATGGCACGAAATGTCCCCTTGTGCATAAACAATATAAACATGGCACGAAATGTCCCCTCCTTCATAATAATATAAAATATGGCACGACATCACCCTTCGTGATTTTACACTCTTCCTCACCAAAACAATGACAATATCAATGGCAAGGAATATAGCATAATGTAAATACAATTCAAAATAACCCGGCAAGGGGAAACTATCAGTCAATATCGTAACGATTGCCTGACAAGGGTCTCAGCTATAACCAATCATTTAAAATCTACCCTTTACAATTGGGTTCTCAATCGGACCAATACATCATGAGTTCATCAACCAGAGGTTTCAATATTAATCAACTTCCAAGTAGAGACAATTGCATATTATAACGAACATGGATGTAATAATAAGGTTTTATCGAAAATAGACTCACGGGCATGCTTGACACACAATGCATAGGTAATCGTCACCTCACCTATGCATTGAACATGCTAAACACTTAACACATAGCATACAATACCTATTCCCTCACCAAAGTTAGGCAACATACTTACCTCGGGTCCAAAATATAGCAATAAACCCTCTAACACCGCCATTCCTTTAGAATTCAATTCCGGAATGGTATTATATAGACATAATAAACTCGGGTTTATCAATTAGGATTCAATGATTCAATTACATAGCCTAATTACCCATTTCCATGCATTTTTCCAAAAACAACAAAATTTGACTCCGGGCCCGCTTGGTCCAAACACGGGGCTCGGACCAAAACCATGTCACCCATTCACCCACGATCCCGAATATATAATTTATTTCAAATTCCACACCCAAATGAGGTCTAAATCAAGAAAATTCAAAAGGGCCTAACTCTACCCAAATTCCCAATTTTCTACTCTAATTTGCATGCTTTAAGCTTAGGAATTCATTACATATAGATGAAAAATGAAGGATGGCTTCAATGGATGCCTAAGGACCTTGGAGAAGAAGAAGTTTGTTATGATTTATGAAAATCCCGTAGCTACTGGTTCAGGAAATATTTATCTATCCCTAGGCAAAATTGCTCTTCGCGATCATGGAAGGGATGTCGCGTTCGGGAAGGGTAGACTAGACAGACAATCGCGATCGCGGTCAACTGTACGCGAACGCGAAGAGGAAAAGGGCTGGGGTCCAGAAGTTGACTTACGCGAACACGTGGGACGTCACGCGAACGCTATGAATGAGACCTGTAAAGCTACGCGATCGCGATAAATTGTACGCGAACGCGAAGAGGAAAAGAGGTCTAAGCCCTCAGGGTCAAATAACCCTACGTGATTGCGAGGGAATGGATGCGAACACGATGAAGGAAAGCATAAAGATTTGCAACGCGGAAGAGGCTTCGCGATCGCGAAGAACAAATGGACCTACAACAGTTGAAGCAAAACCAACAATTTTCCTAAGTTCAAAATCACTCCGAGACACCTCCGAAACTCTTTCGAGCCCTCGGAGCTCCTAACCAATCACTTGCACTAACTCAACAACATCCTATGAACTTAACCGCACGATCAAATCCCCAAAATAACATAAAAAACAACGAATCAAACCTTAAAATCACTAGTTTTTCTTCAAACCTCATAAACTTTCAAATTTAAAGTTTTAAGTCCGAAACACGTCAAACGACGTCCAATTTCAACCAAACTTCACAAAAATATCTTAAACCACTTATAAGACGTGTACCGGGCGCCGGAACCAAAATACGGTCCCGATACCAACACATTCTAACAAATTTTCATTTTACTTTTCTTTATAAATTTCAGAAAAACAATTTCACTCAAAAATTTATTTCTCGGGTTTGGGACCTCGGAATTCAATTCCGGTCACATGCCCAAGTCCTATATTTTCCTACGGACCCTCCTCGACTGTCAAATAACGGGTCCGGGTCTGTTTACCGAAAATATTGACCGAAGTCAAATTTACTCATTTTAATATCAAATTTTAGAAATTTCCACAGAATTTCATATTTAAGCTATCCGTCTACGCGCCTAGACTACGCACACAAATCGAAGTAATTACAGATGAGGTTTTCAAGGCCTCAGAAGTACGGAATGGGTAATAAAATAGGTGATGACCCTTTGGGTCGTCACATTCTCCACCTATAAAACAACCGGTCGTCCACAAACGGACAGAAGAAGGAAGTATATGAGTCGGGGAATAAATGAGGGTAATGACTCTGCATATCGGACTCGGACTCCCAGGTCGATGCCTCAGGAGGCTGACCTCTCCACTGAACACGAACAGAAGGGAAACTCTTGGATCTGAACTGACAAACCTGCTGGTCTAGAATAGCTACCTGCTCCTCCTCATAAGACAGTACTGAAATCTAACACGTGGGCTGGATCGCCGTGATACCTCCGAAGCATGGACACATGAAAAACTGGATGTACGGCTGATAAGCTTGCGGCAATGCAAGTCTATAAGCCACCTCTCCCACTCGATCAAGAATCTCTAACGGACCAATGAACCTAGGGCTAATCTTGCCCTTCTTCCCAAATCTCATCACGCCATTCATAGGCGACACTAGGAGAAATAATCGCTCACTGACCATGAAAGCCACATATCGAACCTGGCAATCTGCATAACTCTTTTGCGTGGACTGAGCTGTACGAAGCCTATCCTGAATGATCCTGTCCTTGTCCAAGGCCTCCTGAACCAAATCTGTACCCAACAACCGAGCCTCCCCCAGCTCAAAACATCCAACTAGAGATCAACACCGCCTACCATATAAAGCCTTATAAGGAGCCATCTGGATACTCGACTAGTAGCTGTTGTTGTAGGAAAACTCTGCTAAGGTCAAGATTTGATCCCATGATCCTCCAAAGTCAATAACACAAGCCCGGAGCATATCCTCCAATATCTGAATAGTCCGCTCGGACTGCCCATCCGTCTGAGGATGAAATGCTGTGCTCAACTGCACCTGGGTTCCTAACTCTCACTGAACTGCTCTCCAGAAATACGAGGTAAACTGTGCGCCCTGATCCGAAATGATAGATACCGGCACACCATGAAAGCGAACAATCTCTCGGATATAGATCTCATCTAACCTCTCGGATGAATAGGAAATTGCCACAGGAATGAAATGCGCTGACTTGGTCAGCCTATCAACAATGACCCAAACTACATCGAACTTCTTCTGGGTCAACGAAAGTCTAATAATGAAGTCCAGAGTGATCCTCTCCCACTTCCACTCGGGAAGATCAATACTCTAAAATAAACCACCAGGCCTCTGATGCTCATACTTAACATGTTGACAATTCAAACACCGCGCCACATGTGCCACAATATCCTTCTTCATTATACGCCACCAATAATGCTGCGACAAATCCTGATACATCTTCGCGGCGCCCGGGTGAATAGAGTACCGGGAACTATGGGCCTCCTCTAAAATCAACTCTTTAATCCCATCAACATTGGGTACACAGACTCGCTCCTTCAATCTCAAAACACCATCATCATCTAAGGTCAGCTACTTGGCGCCTTCGCGCTGCACCGTGTCTGTAAGGACACATAAATGGGGATCATTAGATTGCCGATCACGCATACGCTCAAATAATGAAGAACGAGTGACCCTACAAGCCAAAACTCGACTAGGCTCAGAAATATCCAACCTCAAAAATCGATTGGCCAAAGCCTGAACATCCAAAGCAAGCGGCCTCTGACTATCTCGAATAAAAGCAAGACTGCCCATTCTAGCTGACTTCCTACTCAAAGCATCGACACCACATTGGCCTTCCCCGGATGATATAAGATGGTAATATCATAATCCTTCAACAACTCCAACTACCTCCTTTGCCTCAAATTCAACTCCTTTTGCTTGAACAAGTGCTGAAGACTTTTATGATTCGTGAACACCTCACACGCTATGCCATATAGATAGTGCCTCCAAATCTTCAATCCGTGAACAATGGCTGCCAACTCCAAATCATGCACTGGATAGTTCTTCTCATGAATCTTCAACTGCCTCGAAGCATAAGAACTGACCTTGCCATCCTGCATCAACACTGCACCAAGCCCAATACGAGAAACATCGCAATAGACTGTATAAAACCCTGAACCTGTAGGAAAAGCCAATACCGGTGCCGTAGTCAGGGCTATCTTGAGCCTATGAAAGCTCGCCTCACACTCGTCCGATCATCTGAATTGGGCACCCTTCTGGGTCAACCTGGTCTTCGGTGCTGCAATAAATGAGAACCCGTCGACGAACCGACGATAGTAGCCTGCCAATCCCAAGAAACTCCGAATCTCTGTAGCTGATGATGGTCTAGGCCAATTCTTGACTGCCTCAATCTTCTTCGATTCAACCTGAATACACTCTGCTGATACGACATGACCCAGGAATGTAATAAACTCAATCAGAACTTACACTTCAAAAATTTTGCATATAGCTGATTGTCCTTCAGAGTGTGAAGAGCCACTCTGAGATGCTGCTCGTGCTCCTCCTGGCTGCGGGAGTATATCAATATATCATTAATGAAGACTATCATGAACGAGTCCAAATAAGTCCTGAACACTCGGTTCATCAAGTCCATAAAAGCTGTTGGGCATTTGTCAACCCAAATGACATTACCCAAAACTCGTAATGGCCGTACCGAGTGCGTAAAGCTGTCTTAGGGACATCGGATGCCCTAATCCTCAATTGATGGTAGCCAGATCTCAAGTCTATCTTTGAAAATACCTTGGCACCCTGAAGCTAATCGAACAAATCATCAATCCTCGGTAGTGGATACATATTCTTGATTGTAACCTTGTTCAATTGCTGGTAATCAATGCACATCCTCATCTACCATCATTTTTCATCACAAACAATACTGGAGCACTCTAAGGAGAAACGCTGGGTCTAATGAAACCCTTCCTAAGAAAATCCTGGAACTGTTCCTTCAACTCTTTCAACTCTGACGGGGCCATATGATACGGAGGAATAGAAATGGGCTGGGTGCCCGAAGCCAAATAAATGCACAAATCAATGTCATTGTCGGGTGGCATCCCGGCAAGTCTGAAGGGAAGACCTCAGGAAACTCACAAACCACGGTTACCGAATCAATAGAGGGAAGCTCAACACTAGAATCTCACATAAGCCAAATAAGCCAAACACCCTTTATCGACCATACACCGAGCCTTCACGTATGAAATAACACTGCGGGTAGCATGACGAGGAATCCCTCTCCACTACAAACGAGGAAATTCTGGTAAGTCTAAGGTCACCGTCTTGGCATGGAAATCCAAGATAGCATAATAGGGGGATAACCAATCCATGCCCAATATAACATCGAAGTCAACCATATCAAGAAGCAAAATGTCAACCTGAGTCTCCAGACCACCGATGACTATTAAGCAAGCATGGTAGACTCAATCTACCACTATAGAATCACCCACCGGTGTAGAAACATGCACAATAATACTCAAGGAATCACAGAGCATACTCAAATAACGGGAAAGATATAAAGACACATAGGAGAATGTAGAACCCGGACAAAATAACATCGAAGCCTCTCGGCCGCAAACTAAAACTGTATTGTAATAACTACATCAGAAGACTCGGCATCGGACCTGGAAGGAAAGACATAGCACCGGGGCTGAGCCCCTCCAATCTGATCATCTTTGGGTCGACCTACTGCAGCCTGACCTCTACCTCTCATGGCATGTCCTCCACCTCTATGAGTCTGACCTCTACCTCTGGCACCCCGACCGCCACCCCTAGCTAATTGAGGGGGTGGGGATGCGCCTGATGCGGGAACCATGGCATGTGAATCCTGATACTGAGACCCACCAAAACCTCGGGGGCAAAACTTGGAAATATGCCCCAAACCACTTCAAGAATAACATGGCCTTTGCTGATGTGGCTGCTGACTCTGGAACTGGCCCTGTCGACCCTCATAACCACCCAGGAAATTCTGAAGCGCCGGTGCACCGATAGGTGCTGGTGGTGTACGATTAGGAGCTGGCGGTGCACTGTAAGCTACTTAAAGTGCCGACTGATAGGGTTTGGGATGATGACCTCTTCTTGAAGAATCCTTGCCTCCAGATGAGGCTCCAATGAAACGGATGAAATGACGGGGCATCTTGTAAGCCCCCTGACCACAACCGCTGTGACATAATCATCTCGATCCACCTGACCACAATTGCCGCATCTTGGAACGATATATCGGTACCTGACTCTCTAGATATCTGAAGTCTGATAGGCTGTGCCAATCCCTCAATAAATCTATGAACCCTCTCCCGATCAGTGGTAAGTATCACAAGAGCATGTCAGGCTAGAGTGATGAACCTTGTCTCGTACTGAGTGACTGACATAGATCACCACTGGAGATGATCAAACTGCCTTCGAAGGTCCTCTCTCTGAGTAATGGGAAGGAACTTCCCCAAAAATACCTCTGAAAACTGAGTCAAAGTAAATGGTGTAGATCCAAATAGCCTGGCTAGGCAATAGTCTCTCCACCAGCTCTTGGCTGCGCCGGATAATCAAAAAGTAGCAAAGTCAACTCCGTTGGACTCCACTATGCCCATGTTCCGAAGAACCTCATCGCAACTATCCAAATAATCCTGGGGACCCTCTGATGGTGAACTAGTAAAAGTAGCAGTGAATAACTTAGTGAACCTGTCTAGTCTCCACAAAGCATCTGCTAACATAGCTGCTCCCTCTGCTACCGGTGCTTCAACACCTGGCTGAGCTACTCCGGCTAGCTGAGGTGTCGGAGTCTGAAACTGTGGAGCTAGCTGGTCTGGCGCACGGGTGGCAGGAGTCTGGGCACCTCCCCCAGCCTGAGAGACGGCTGGTGCAGTAGGAAAAAGAATCGCCTGTGCTACACTCTCCATGAGTCCGACTAGACGGACAAGAGCGACCTGAAGCACTGGGGAAGCTATAAACCCCTCTAGGACCTGAGCTGGTCCAACTAGGACTGCCGTAACTGGGACCTCCTCGTTAGACTCGACCTGAGGGTCCTCCACTAGGGCTGCTGCTCTAGGCTGAGCCAGGCCCCAGCCTCGGCCTCCAGCACGGCCTCGTCCTCGACCTCGACCCTTCGTAGGAGCTGTAGTAGGAATGCCGGGCTGTTGATCGGAACCAAGGGAAGCATGCGTCCTCGCCATCTGCGGAAGAATAGAATAGAAACTCAATCAGTACTCAGAATTCATAACGCATGACAGAGATGACAAGAAATGTGGAGTCCTCCTAACTTTGCAGCCTCTGGGGGATAAATACAAACGTCTCCGTATCGATCGCCCAGACTCTGCCAAGTTGTCTGTGAGTTGTGAAACCTAAGTAACCTAGTGCTCTGATACCAACTTGTCACGTCCCGAAATCCCACCATCGGGCCGTGATGGCGTCTAACGTTGAACCCGCTAGACAAGCCAACGTGTAAAGTTAAGCTAGAGTTCACAACTTAACATCAGAAATAAATATGGTTTCAAACTAAGTAAAGACAACATAATACAACGATGCATAAATTTCCCAAAACTTGGAGTCACAAACTAACAGACTGTCTATAAGAGTGCTAAATACAAAGTCTGAAAGGAAATACTTTACTGTCTTTGAAAACTAGAGGAAAGCAAGACAGAAACGAAGAACTAGGGATGGGAGAGATGCCAAGGCCCACGAACACAAGCGGTATACCTTGAAGCCTCTAGAATGAGGTTAAAGACACTCTCACTAATGATATCCACCGGGTCGGGCTGCGTAATCTGCACAACATAAAGAAGTGCGGGTGTAGAATTAGTACAACCGACCCCATGTACTGAGTAAGTGCCGAGCCTAACCTCGGTAAAGTAGTGACTAGGCTAGGACACGACAACAAAATTTACCTGTGCAGTTCAACAGTATAGAAGAAACTAAACAAGAATACAATAACGGGGAAGAACATGTTGGGGTAAGAGATAGCAAATACCGAAATGTCGAAAACAAAAACAACAATCTAGTATATCTGATAATAACGTTAAATTAACTATATAGATTAAATAGTGAAAGATACGACACGGCATGTCCCCTCGTGCATAATAATATAAAATATAGCATGGAATGTCCCCTCGTGCATAAAAAATATAAACATGGCACAGAATGTCCCCTCGTGCATAATAATATAAAATACGGCACAGAATGTCCCCTCGTGCATAAACAATATAAACATGGCACGGAATGTCCCCTCGTGCATAATAATATAAAATATGGCATGGAATGTCCCCTCGTGCATAAACAATATAAAGATGGCACGGAATGTCCCCTCGTGCATAATAATATTAAATATGGCACGGAAGCCCCTCGTGCATAAACAATATAAATATGGAACGGAATGTCCCCTCGTGCATAATAATATAAAATATGGCACGACATCACCCTTCGTGCTTTTACACTCTTCCTCACCAAAATAATGAAAAAATCAATGGCAAGGAATACAACATAGTGGAAATACAATTCAAAATCACCCGGCAAGGGGAATGTATCAGTCAATATAGTAACGATTTCCCAGTAAGGGTCTCATCTATAACCAATCATTTAAAATCTACCCTTTATAATTTGGTTCTCAATTGGACAATTACATCATGAGTTCATCAACCAGAGGTTTCAACATTAATCAACTTCCAAGTAGGTACAATTGTATATCATAACGAACATGGAAGTAATAATAAATTTCTTATCAAAAATAGACTCACGCGCATGCTTGATACACAATGCATAGGTACTCGTCACCTCACCTATGCATTGAACATGGTAAACACTTAACACATAGCATACAATACCTATTCCCTAACCAAAGTTAAAATCAACCCTTTAACACCGCCTTTCCTTTAGAATTCAACTCCGGAATGGTATCATCTTGACATAATCAACTCGAGTTTATCAATACGGATTCAATGATTAAATTACATAGCCTAATTACCCATTTCCATGCATTCTTCCAAAAATAACAAAATTTGACCCCGGGCCCGCTTGGTCTAAACACGTGGCTCGGACCATAACCATGTCATCCATTCACCCACGAGCCCGAATATATAATTTGTTTTCAAATTCGACACCCAAACGAGGTCTAAATCAAGAAAATTCAAAAGGGCCTAACTCTACCCAAATTCCCCATTTTCTACTCTAATTTGCATGCTTTAGCCTTAGGAATTCATTAGATATAGATGAAAAATGAAGAAAACGAGTTAAAATTTATTAACCCAAGAAGTTTTGGTGAAGGATGGCTTCAATGGACGCCTAAGGACCTTGGAGAAGAAGAAGTTCGTTATGATTTATGAAAATCCCATAGCTACTGGTTCTAGAAATATTTATATACCACTAGGCATAATTGCCCTTCCCAATCGGGGAAGGGAGGTCGCATTCGGGAAGGTTAGACTGGACAGACCATCGTGATCGCGGTCAACTGCACGTAAGGCGAAGAGGAAAAGGGATGGGGTCCAGAAGTTGACTTATGTGAACACGTGGGACATCACGCGAACGCGATGAAGGAGACCTGTAAAGCTACGCGATCGCGGTCAAATGTACGCGAATGCGAAGAGGAAAAAAGGGCTAAGCCCTCAGGGTCAAATAACCCTACGCGATCACGAGGGAATGGACGCGAACGCGATGAAGGAAAGCTTAAAGATTCGCCAACGTGAAAGAGGCTTCGCGATCGCGAAGATCAAATGCACCGGCAACAACTGAAATAAAACCAGCAATTTTCCGAAGTTCAAAATCACTCCGAGATACCTCTGAAACACTCCCGATCCCTCGGGGCTCCAAACCAATCACATGCACTAACTCAACAACATCCTATGAACTTAACCGCGCGATCAACTCACCAAAATAACATCAAAAACAACGATCCAAACCTCAACATCACTAGTTTTTAATCAAACCTCATAAACTTTCAAATTTAGAGTTGTAAGTCTAAAACACATCAAACGACGTCCAATTTCAACCAAACTTCACATAAATATCTTAAATAACATATAAGACCTGTACCAGGCGCCAGAACAAAAATACGGGCCCGGTACCACTACATTCTAACCAATTTTAATTTTAATTTTTTTTTTTATAAATTTTAGAAAAACAATTTCACTCAAAAATTCATTTCTCGCGCTTGGGACCTCGAAATTCGATTCCGGGCATACGCCCAAGTCCCATATTTTCCAATAGACCCTCCGGGACCATCAAATCACGGGTTCGAGTCCTGGTCTTTCTACCCAAAATGTTGACTGGAGTCAAATTTTCTCATTTTAAGATCAAATTTTAGCATTTTTCATAAAATTTCATATTTAAGTTGTCCGATTACGCGCCCGGACTGTGCACACAAATTGAGGTAACTACAGATGAGGTTTTCAAGGCCTCAGAAGTACGGAATGGGTAATAAAATAGGTGATGACCCTTTGGGTCGTCACATTCTCCACCTCTAAAACAACCAGTCGTCCTCGAACGGACAGAAGAACGAAGTACTTGAGTCGGGGAATAAATTAGGGTAATGACTCAGCATATCAGGCTCGGACTCCCAGGTTGATTCCTCAAGAGGCTGACCTCTCCACTGAACACGAACAGAAGGGAAACTCTTGGATCTCAACTGACGAACCTGCCAGTCTAGAATAGCTACCGGCTCCTCCTCATAAGATAAGTCCTTGTCCAACTGGACAGTGCTGAAATCTAACACGTGGGCTGGATCGCCGTGATACCTCTGAAGCATGGACACATGAAAAACTAGATGTACGGTTGATAAGGTAGGCAGCAATTCAAGCCTATAGGCCACCTCTCCTACTCGATCAAGCATCTCAAACGGACAATTGAACCTAGGTCTAAGCTTGCCTTTCTTCACAAATCTCATCACGCCCTTCATAGCCGACACTCGGAGCAATACTCGCTCACCGACCATGAAAGCCACATCTCGAACCTTGCGATCTGCATAAATCTTTTGCCTGGACTAAGCTGTACGAAGCCTATCCTGAATGATCCTGACCTTGTCCAAGGCCTCCTGAACCAAATCTGTACCCAACAACCGAGCCTCCCTTTGCTCAAACCATCCAACCGGAGATCGACGCCGCCTACCATATAAAGCCTCATAAGGAGCCATATGGATATTCGACTGGAAGCTATTGTTGTAGGCAAACTCTGCTAAAGGCAAGAACTGATCCCATGATCCTCCAAAGTCAATAACACAAGCTCTGAGCATATCTTCCAATATCTGAATAGTCCGCTCGGACTACCCGTCCGTCTGAGGATGAAATGCTGTGCTCAACTCCACCTAGGTGCCTATCACTCGCTGAACTGCTCTCCAGAAACGTGAGGTAAACTGCGCGCCCCAGTCCGAAATGATAGATACCGGCACACCATGAAGGTCAACAATCTCACAGATATAGATCTCAGCTAACCTCTCGGACGAATAGGAAACTGCCACATGAATGAAATGCGCTGACTTGGTCAGGTTATCAACAATGACCCTAACTGTATCGAACTTCTTCCGGGTCAGGGGAAGTCCAGTAAAGAAGTCCATAGTGATCCTCCCCCACTTCCACTCGGGAAGCTCAATCCTCTAAAATAAACCATCAGGCCTCTGATGCTCATACTTAACCTGTTGACAATTCAAACACCGCGCCACATGTGCCACAATATCCTTATTCATTCTACGCTACCAATAATGCTTCCGCAAATGCTGATACATCTTCGCGGCACCCGGATGAATAGAGTACCGGGAACTATGGGCCTCCTCAAAAATCAACTCTCGAATCCTATCAACATTGGGCACATAGACTCGCCCCTGCATTCTCAAAACACCATAATCATCTAAGGTCACCTACTTGGAGCCTCCGCGCTGCACCTTGTCTCTGAGGACACACAAATAGGGATCATCAGATTGCCGATCACGGATATTCTCCAATAATGAAGAGCGATCGACCGTATAAGCCAACACTCGAATAGGCTCAGATATATCCAACCTTAAAAACCCATTCGCCAAATCCTGAACATCCAAAGCAAGCGTCCTCTGACTGACTGGAATAAAAGCAAGACTGCCCATACTAGCTGACTTACTACTCAAAGCATCGGCCACCACATTGGCCTTCATCGGGTGATATAAGATTGTAATATCATAGTTCTTTACTAACTCCAACCACCCCCTCTGCCTCAAATTCAACTCCTTTTGCTTGAACAAGTGTTGAAGACTCTTATGATTTGTGAACACCTCACATGCCACGCCATACAGATAGTGCCTCTAAATCTTCAATGTGTGAAAAATGGCTGCCAACTCCAAATCATGCACTGGATAGTTCTTCTCATGAATATTCAATTGCCTCGAAGCATAAGCAATGACCTGGCCATCCTGCATCAACACTGTAGCATGCCCAATACGGGAAGCATCGCAATACACCATATAAGACCCTGAACTTGTGGGCAAAGCCAATACCGGTGCCGTAGTCAGATTTGTCTTCAGTCTCTGAAAGGCTCGCCTCACACTTGTCCGACCCTCTCAACTGGGCACCCTTCTGGGTAAACTTGGTCATCGGTGCTACAATAGATGAGAACCCGTCCACGAACCGACGATAGTAGCCTGCCAATCCCAAGTAACTCCAAATCTCTGTAGCTGATGCTGGTATAGGCCAGTTCTTGACTGCCTCAATCTTCTTCAAATCAACCTGAATACCCTCTGCTGATATGACATGACCTAGGAATGCAACTGAACTCGACCAGAACTCACACTTCAAAAATTTTGCATCTAGTTGACTGTCCTTCAGAGTCTTAAGAGCCACTCTTAGATGCTACTTGTGGTCCTCCTAGCTGCGAGAGTAAATCAATATATCATCAATGAATAAAATCATGAACGAGTCCAAATAAGTCCTGAACACTCGGTTTATCAAGTCCATAAAAGCTGATGGGGCATTTCTCAACCCAAATGACATGACCAAAAACTCGTAATGCTTGTACCGAGTGCGGAAAGTTGTCTTAGGGACATCGAATTACCTATTACTCAACTGATGGTAGCCAGATCTCAAGTCTATCTTTGAAAATACCTTGGCACCCCGAAGCTGATCGAATAAATCATCAATCCTCGGTAGTGGATACTTATTCTTGATTGTAACCTTGTTTAATTGCCGGTAATCAATGCACATCCCCATCGAACCATCCTTTTTCTTCAAAAACAATACCGGAGCACCCTAAGGAGAAACACCGTGTCTAATGAATCCCATCCCAAGCAAATCCTGCAACTGTTTCTTCAACTCTTTCAACTCTGGCGGGGCCATGCGATACGGCGGAATAGACATGGGTTGGGTTCCTGAAGCCAGATCAATGCTCAAATCAATGTCCATGTCGGGTGGCATCCCCAGCAGGTCTGAAGGGAATACCTCAGGAAACTCACGAACCACGAGTACCGAATCAGTAGAGGGAACCTCAGCACTGGAATCGCGCACATAAGACAAATAAGCCAAACACCCCTTCTCGACCATACGCCGAGCCTTCACGTACGAAATAACATTGCGGGTAGTATGACCAGGAGTCCATCTCCACTACAAACGGGGCAAATTCGGTAAGGCTAAGGTCACCGTCTTGGCATGGCAATCCAAGATACCATAATAGGGGGATAACCAATCCATTCCCATTATAACATGGAAGTTAACCATATCAAGAAGCAAAGATCAACTTGAGTCTCCAGACAACCGATGACTACTAAGCAAGCACGGTAGACTGAAATAAGGGGAAAAATATAAAGACACATAGGAGAATGTAAAACCCGGATCAAATAACACTGAAGCCTCTCGGTTGCAAACTGAAACTGTACCTATAATAACAGCATCAGAGGCCTCGGCATCAGGCTTGAAAGGATAAGCATAGCACCGAGGCTGAGCCCCTCCAATCTGATCATCTCTAGGTCGACCTACTACGGCCTGACCTCTACCTCTCGTGGCATGTCCTCCACCTCTATGAGTCTGACCTCTACCTATGGCACCCCGACTGCCACCCCTGGCTAACTGAGAGGGGTGGGGGTGCGCCTGATGCAGGAACCATGGCATGGGAACCCTGATACTGAGACCCACCATAACCTCGGGGGAAAAACATGAAAATATGCCCCAAACCACCACAAGTATAACAAGGCCTCTACTGATGTGGTTGGTGACTCTGGAACTGGCCCTGTCGACCCTCATAACCACCCTGGAAATTCTGAAGCGGCAGTGTACCGATAGGTGCTGGTGGTGCACCAATAGGAGCTGGCGGTGCACTGTGAGCTACCTGAAGTGCCGACTGATAGGGTCAGGGATAATGACCTCTGCCTGAAGAATCCCTGCCTCCAGATGAGGCTCAACTAAGTCGACCGAAATGACGGTGCCTTTTGTCAACCCCCTTACCACCACCCTGTGACATAATCATCTCGATCCTCCTGGCCACATTGGCCGCATCCTGGAATGATATATTTGTACCTGACTCTCTAGCCATCTGAAGTCTGATAGGCTGGGCCAATCCCTCAATAAATCTCTGAACCCTCTCCCGATCAGTGGGAAGTATCATAGGAGCATGTCGGTCTAGAGTGATGAACCTGGTCTCGTACTGAGTGACTGACATGGATCCCTCCTGGAGACGCTCAAACTGCTTTCGAAGGTCCTCTCTTTGAGTAATGGGAAGGAATTTCCCTAAAAATACCTCTGAGAACTGAGTCCAAGTAAAAGGTGTAGATCCAACTGGTCTGGCTAAGCAATATTCTCTCCACCAGCTCTTGGCTGCGCTAGATAACCGAAAAGTAGTGAAGTCAACTCCGCTGGACTTTACTAGGGCTGCTGCTCTAGGATGAGCCTTGCCCCGGCCTCCAGCACGACCTCGTCCTTCACCTCGACCCCTCGTAGGAACTGTAGCAGGAGTGTCGGGCTGCTGAGCGGAACCAAGGGAAGCTCGCGTCCTCGCCATATGCGGGAGAATAGGATATAAACTCAATCAGTACTCAGAATTCATATCCCATGACAGAGATGAAAAGAAATGTGGAGTCATCCTAACTTTGCAGCCTCTGGGGATAAATACAGACGTCTCCATACCGATCCCTCAGACTTTACTAAGTTGTCTGTTAGTTTGTGAGACCTAAGTAACGTAGTGCGATGATACCAATTTGTCACGCCACGAAATCCCACCATCGGGTTGTGATGGCATCTAACGTTGAACCTGCTAGACAAGACAATGTGTACATTTAAGCTAACATAATAACGTCAATTTAGCAGAATAAGCTAAAACATTTCACAAATTAACAACGAAATAAATATGGTTTCAAAACAAAGTAAAGACAACATAATACAACGATGTATTAATTTCCCAAAACCTGGAAACACAAACTCACGGACTGTCTATAAGAGTGCTAAATACAAAGTCTGAAAGGAAATACATGAATGTCTCTGAAAACTAGAGGAAAGCAAGACAGAAAAAAAGAACTAGGGAAAGGAGAGATGCCAAGGCCCACGAACGCCAGCGGGAATACCTTGAAGCCTCTAGGATGAGCTAGAAGACACTCCCACTAATGATGTCCACCGGGTCCGGCTGCATAATCTGCACAACATAAACAAGTGCAGGTGTAGCATCAGTACAACCGACTCCATGTACTATGTAAGTGCTGAGCCTAACCTCGACGAAGTAGTGACGAGGCTAGGACACGACAACAAAATGTACCTGTGCAGTTCAATATTATAACATAAACTAAACAAGAATACAATTACGGGGAAGAACAGGCTGGGGGTAAGAGATAGAAAATACTGAAATGACGGAAACGAAAACAACAATCTAAAATATTTGAAAATAATAATGGGAACTGACTACGAAGATTAAAAAGTGAAAGATACAGCACGACATGTACCCTCGTGCATAATAATATAAAATATGGCACGGAATGTCCCCTCGTGCATAAACAATACAAACATGGAACAAAATGTCCCCGCATGCATAATAATATAAAATATGGCACGGAATGTCCCCTCGTGCATAAATAATATAAACATGGCACGGAATGTCCCCTCGTGCATAATAATAGAAAATATGGAACGGAATGTCCCCTCGTGCATAAAAAATATAAACATGGCACGGAATATCCCCTCTTGCGTAATAATATAAAATATAGCACGGAATGTCCCTCATGCATAAACAATATAAACAAGGAACAGATTGTCCCATCGTGCATAATAATATAAAATATGGCACGGAATGTCCCCTCGTGCATAAACAATATAAACATGGCACGGAATGTCCCCTCGTGCATAATAATATAAAATATGGCATGGCATCACCCTTCGTGCTTTTACACTCTTCCTCACCAAAACAATGACAATATCAATGGCAAGGAATACAGCATAGTGGAAATACAATTCAAAATCACCCGGCAAGGGAAAAGTATCAGTCAATATCGTAACGATTGCCCGACAAGGGTCTCAGCTATAACCAATCATTTAAATCTTCCATTTACAATTGGGTGCTCAATCGGACCAATACATTAGGAGTTCGTCAACCAGAGGTTTCAACAATTGGGTGCTCAATAGAGACAATTGCATATTATAGCGAACATGGAAGTAATAAAACGGTTTTTATCAAAAATAGACTCACGGGCATGCTTGACACACAATGCATAGGTAATTGTCACCTCACCTATGCATTGAACATGATAAACACTTAACACATAGCATACAATAACTATTCTCTCAGCAAAGTTAGGCAAGACACTTACCTCGGGTCCAAAATATAGCAATCAACCCTTTAACACCGCCTTTCCTTTAGAATTCCACTTCGTAATGGTATTATCTTTGCATAATCAACTCGAGGTTACCAATAAGGATTCAATGATTCAATTACATATCCTAATTACCCATTTCCATGTATTCTTCAAAAAATAACAAATTCGACCCCGGGCCCGCTTGGTCCAAATACGGGGCTCAGACTAAAACCATGTCACCCATTCACCCACGAGTCCGAATATATAATTTGTTTTCAAATTCAACCTTCAAACGAGGTCTAAATCAAGAAAATTCAAAAGGGCCTAACTCTACCCAAATTCCCAATTTTCTACTCTAATTTGCATGCTTTAGGCTTAGGAATTCATTAGATATAGATGAAAAATGAAGGAAACAAGTTAAAATTTATAAACCCAAGAAGTTTTGGTGAAGGATGGATTCAATGGACGCCTAAGGACCTTGGAGAAGAAGAAGTTCGTTATGATTTATGAAAATCCCATAGCTAGTGGTTCTAGAAATATTTATATACCACTGGGCATAATTGCACTTTGCAATCCTGGAAGGGAGGTCGCGTTCGCGAAGGGTAGACTGGACAGACCATCGCGATCGCGGTCAACTGTACGCGAACACGAAGAGGAAAAGGGCTGGGGTGCAGAAGTTGATTTACACGAACGCGTGGGACATCACGCGAACGCGATGAAGGAGACCTGTAAAGCTACGCGATCACAGTGAACTGTACGCGCACGCAAATTGAGGCAACTACAGATGAGTTTCTCAAGGCCTCAGAAGTACGGAATATGTAATAAAATAGGTGATGACCCTTTGGTTCATCACAACAGTTCTTCAAATAACTCAACTCAATCTTTTATAGCATTAGGAGATTCAAAATCAGTGTTGAGCAAAGGCTAAGTATGTAACTTAAGCTAGCAACTCATTTACATAAATTCCGACAGCATCTCCCCTGTAACAAGGGCCTCCTCCAATACGATATACCAAAAATAACAACCAGATAAATCTAGCAACCTATAAATATCAATAACAAGATACCATATAACAACAATAAGTCACAACTACTTCACGACGAGCGGCAAGCTCTGATTGGAATCCGTATAACCCATATAACCCCTTATGGACTGCTTACATTAACTTAAAAACATCATTATAATGAAGTCATTCATTAATTATTTCATCTTTATACCATATATTTGTAACAAAGGAAATAATCCACAACTCCAACTATCTTCACTTAGCAACTTTATTCACTTGTTCATGTGTAGCCCTTCCATTTAACTTAATCAACATCAAGATAACCTTAAGCACATGCAAGAACACAATATGATTACCCCATACAGTGGATACAAGTCCAGATCCATGTTATATTAGCTTACAACATCCCAACACACCCCAATCACTTCATAACCAAAACAACAACTATAGTAGTGTCAAAACCCCCGAAAATATTACAAAGAATGATAATACACCATTTTGCCACAAAAACTCAATTAAATAGTATCAAAATATATAGACCAAACACAACACGAAACATCTCACAAAACAATTAACTACAAATCGAATAACTCGAACTCACAACTTCCGATCACCATCCCATGACTTCTAACTATTAGGTAACAAATTCATCAGCCTTCCTTCATATTTAAAAGCTTAAATACAGAAATAACACATTTTCATAACTTTTTAATACCTTCCAAAACTCAAACTCTAAGGAAAAAGGGAGGCAACATTGCAATACTTATGTCGCATGGATCGTTTTAATGTCATCGTTACTTTATTTCATGCTCGAGATGATAATCTTGTTGGAAACCATTGTGGAAAGCTTGAGAGTAAAGATAGGGGACTTATATGGTCATTTTCTCTTGAAATATGAAGAAAGAGACGAGATAAGGATATAAATATCCATTTTTTTGAAAAGTCAAAAAGGTGCTAGTTGGCACCCTAGCATTGGCCCTTCTTCCAACGCTTATAGTTTTTTATCCGGGTGTCAAATGAGTGAATGGTTAAGAGCGCCAAAAATAAATTCAGTGACCTTAAATTTGGTATATAATATTTACTTATAAGACCTCATATAACACAAAAAATTATTTCTCAAAAATCGTTTAGTCACACACCTACTTGTCACCTATGTAGTATGTGTAGTCTCGCGAAGATGCAAATATCTCTCTACTCCAATGTCGTATTTATAAAAGTTTTAATTCATTAGAAACTAGGCTCGTATATATTGAATTTAATATTTTGATAATCCCTTAATTCCAAGTACATTGGGAGAAAATCTCCTCTACATTTGACCTAATATTCAGCTTATTATGAATGTAACTTGTGATGCGATTTGCCAACTTTTGTTCCACAACTTGCTTGTCTTCAAAAAGTAGAATAAAACTACCATATGAATAAAATAACTCATATCATAACTCCTTATCATGGTAATAACTATAGTTTCACCACAAAGTGCATGTTATAACATTCCAAACTTATCGACTTTCGACGAGACTTATTTTTTCAATTTGTTTAGCTTTTAAGCCTGTACAACCATATTGGTACTTCTTATTCATGATCTTAAATATTTGTAACTCTTACACACCATGTTGTTTTATATTAAAGTGCACGTAAGTAAATTGATGAATGCTAAAAACTGAGATGTTACATCCCGCATTTTCGTACGTTAGAGTTTCGTCGTAATTAATCGACGTAAGTTCGGGAATGAGATTACTTTGGGATTATAAGTATTATGTTATTTCAAACAAGTGATAAGTAAATTTTTGAAGGTGAGAAGGTAAGAAAATCGAAGAAAATGAGTTTCGTCGAAGTTTGACAATTTGGGGATAAAATACGGTCTAAGCTATAATACCCGATATTTATGGACTAGTGCCATATAAGGTACCACATGTCTATAATAGTAAGGTGTATAAAGTGTGTTAAAAGTGAGTAATATTTTAAGTAATTTGAGATAATTCCTATTTAAGTGAATAATTGGGTAATTATTGGTTAATGGGTATTAACAAATTAGTTATTGAATTAAGTGAATGATTGTTGGATAAGGACTAACCCCTTAACGTGGAAGCCAAGAAAGTCACAAAATTCGACTCTTAATTCATTATTCAAGGTGGAAAAGTTGTGAGTTTAGTGGCTTATTGGTCACCATACAAAGTGGGGCCCATAACCCACAATGTTAAGAGCCTTTCCTATATTATTATTTGAGATACATATATTTGCAAAGGAATGAATGGATTCTCAACAATCTCATATGAAGCCTTATAGTGCTACAGAAACGGGATTTTACAATTCTAAGGGAGTACGATGTGATCTTTCTCAAGAATATCATACGGATGTTTTTCCAACTTTTGTCACAACCCGAACCTGGGGCGAGACCGGCACCCGGTGCTTTACCAATACTTGCGTACCAACTTGCGACTAAGGGACTCTCAACGTATAATGTCATACTTTAGCCATGGGGCCACATTGCAAGATAATTCTTTAACTAAAATATAAAATTGAACGGAAGCTAATGCTGACTAAACATCAATATAAAGCTGGCTGATAAGGCCGTCATAACTACTATAGCTGATAAACTAACAAAATACACGTACAACACCTACAATCCCAATATTAATGCACTAACTGACAGGGTATGTCTACAAGCCTCTACTAATGGATATAATATGACCGTAACATGGCCCCGAACTATCCATAACATATATATACAAGATGTACATAAAAATCTAGACCTGGAAACTCCGAAGGATGCGGAGCTTACCGATCAAGCTGAACTTGGGTAACACCTACTAAGGAGGTCTACTCATATGTCTGTCCGAACATGCATGCATGAAATGCAACGTCCCCGTCAAAAGGGATGTCACTACGAAATAATGTACCGAGTATGTAAGGAAACACAATAGCTGAAAGCTAAAATTGAACTGATAATATAATAACTGAAAGTAACTGGGAGTCAAAGATAATCTGAAGATATGCTTACCTGCTAATACTGACTCAACTCTCTAAATATAGTAAGTAAAATAGCTGCCCGACCTTATAATTATCAGTATATGTACGTGTTATGCTGTAGTAGGCTCACGCATACGCACTTGAACATACTAGGCTCTGTATCATGTTGGGCTCGCTCATAGGAACTGGCCCGCACTAGGATCGGTATGTAACTTATAATCTGATCAAAGGTTGCCCAATAAGGGCCTGCCCACCGATTATATCTCGATGGTGGTGAAAATACTAATATATATATATAGAACCTCTTCTCTCTTGACTGCAAGGAGACAATACTCAATTGAATGTAACGTCCTGATAAGGGAGAATACTGCAACTTATGAGACTAGGGTAATTTATATAAATTCGGGAATATGAACTTCTCTTTATACCTCGTTATTAAACACATGTAGTTACGAGATCATGCACAAATTAAGGAAGGTCTTAAACTTAACATACCCGAGATGATTCTCATGACAATTCCTCTAACTCACATCAATTTTGACAACACATGTAACGACGGATTGAAGTAGGGAAAAATATGTATGATGTTCTAGAGAAAGATTATATCGGGCTCCTTTAGAATTGCAAATCTCGTTGCTATTACATCGTATAACTTCACATGAATTTGTTGGCTGGAGATCCGTAACTTTGTAGATTAGATTAAGCACCTCTTTTTTTTTTGTTTTTCTGAAGCAATGTAAATTGCTATGGAGGTCATTACTTGGACATGGGAGGAGGTGCGCATTTCTTATTTTGTTAATTTTCTATCGTACTCTTACATGTCTATTATTGGATTTATGAAGCCTTTTATGGCTTAGCCAAGAGGCCCTCCAAAGGTACCACCTAGTAATTCAATTGAAGAGACACTAATTTGTATAGTGGGCTGCCACGTTGGCCATTTAGGCCTTATCCGATAATCATTATTATTCATCAATCTTCTTGATTACCTTGTTAATCTCACGCTGACCGACAATTACCCAATTATCCACATAATTAAGAACTATCTCAAATTACTTAAAAGTCTACTGACTTTTAACACACACTATACACTTTGCTGTCATGGTCATGTAGTACCTTGTATGGTAATAGTCCATAAATACAGGGTATTATAGCTTGGATCGTATTTTATCTCATAATGTCAAACTTTGACGAAATTCATTTTCTTTGGTTTGATTACCCTCTCACCTTCACACGTTTACTCATCACTTGTTTGAAATAATTTAATACTTATAATCTCAAAATAATCTTGTGCTTGAATTAATGTCAATTATTTACGACAATTTGAACGTACATTACTACAGCGTGTAACATCGTCGTAATATGTGCGGGGCATAACATCATCGTAATATAATACTGCGGCGCATAACATCATTGTAATATAATACTACGTGGTATAAATTCATCGTAATATACCAATGCAGGGCGTAACAACTTCGATCCACCATTACATAGTGTCGCAATTGACGTGTGTTAGAGGGATTATCAAGAGAATTGGCTCAGGTTTCTTAAGGTTAAGCCATTCCTTCACTTTGGCATGATCTCGTAACTACATGTATTTGATAATGAGGCATAAAGAGAAGTTTGTGACGACCCAAAGGGTCATCACCTATTTTATTACCCATTCCCTACTCCCGATGCCTTGAAAACCTCATTTGTAGTTGTCTCGATTTGTGTGCATAGTCCGGGCGCGTAGCCGGACAACTTAAATATGAAATTTTGTTTAAAATGCTAAGATTTGATATTAAAATGAATAAATTTGACTTCGGTCAACATTTTGGGTAAACGGACTCAGACCTGTGATTTGACGATTGCGGAGGGTCCGTAGAAAATATGGGACTTGTGCCTATGCCCAGAATCAAATTCCGAGGTCCCAAGCCTGAGGAATGAATTTTTGAGTAAAATTGTATTCTGAAAATATTTAAGGAAATTGAAAATTAAATCTGATTAGAAAGTGATGGTATCGGGCCCGTATTTTGGTGGCGCCCGATACAGGTCTTATATATGGTTTAAGCACTTTCTGAGAAGTTTGGTTGAAAACGCATTTCGTTTGACGTGGTTCAGACTAAAAAATTGGAAAATTTGATGTTTTATGAAATTTGATAGAATTCATGGATTTTGATGTTTAATTCGATGTATATGATGTTATTTTTGCGATTTGATCGCACGGATGATTTCATAGGATGTTTTTGAGGTAGTGTGTATATTTGGTTTGGATCCCGAGGCTCGGGTGAGTTTTGGATAGGCTACAAACTTTTTTTTTTTGGACTTAGAATCTGCTGGTGTGACTGATCTTCAGACTTCACATTTGCGAAGCCAGCATCACAAATGTGAAGGTTGGTCTGGGCAGGCATGATTGCAAATGCGACTAAGAGGTTCGCAAGTGCGAAGATTAAGTCGGGCAGGCCTGATCGTAAATGCGACCAAGAGGTTCGCAAATGCGAAGATTAAGCTAGGCAGGCCTGATCACAAATGCGACCAAGAGGTTCGGAAATGCGAAGGTTGGGAATGTATGAAGGGTTCGCAATTGCGAAACCCTGTTCGCAATTCCCATGCCAAGCAGTAGCTTGCACTGTACAAAACTGATTTTTTACTTCTTTTTTCATATTTTCTCAAGCTCTAACACAGTTAGGCGATTTTCCAAGAACAAGACTTCTTCCAAATAAGTTGTAAGTTGGTTTTCACTAATTTCTTTCAATCGTTAACATCATTTAACATGTTTTCAACTTAAAAATTAGGGATTTCTAAAAATTTTATTTGAATAGGTGATTGACCTCCGATATGAGAGATTTTTATATGGCCAGACTCGTGAGAGTACGAGGGTTTTGAAAATGTAAATTTTACCCGACTCCGAGATGCTGTCCTGGGGAAGTTTTGGCCGTTTCACTAAATTTTGTGTCGTAACCTTGAATTGAATAGTAGAATCAGTTGCATGAGATGTTATTTATGGCATGAAATTTATTTGAAATGATTTGGTCCATTTGGAGTCGAGTACTTGTGGCAAACGTGTGGTTTCGAGTTGATTGCTATACTTCGGACCCGAGGTAAGTGTTTGATCTAATCTTAGCTTGAGGGAATAGGAGTTGAGTATAATTTGATACTTGCTACTTGTCAAATACGATGTATAGGCATGATGACGAGTATCTATACATTGGTGTCTAGCATGACCGTGAGTCCTTATATTTTGAATATTCTGATTTTATGGTAATTTCCATGCTTAAGTGATGATTTCTATATGTTGTGAAGAATATGTGAAGGGAATTATAATCTTTAAACTCTGTTGGAGCACTGGCTCAAATTGTAACACGAACGATGAAGGTATATGAGATAATTGTATCCTTTGGAGCATTGGCTCAGATTGCAACACGAATGATGAAGATATATGAGATAATTGAATCCTTTAGAGCATTGACTCAAGTAATATAGTAGATTATGAAATGAAGTGAAAGAAAGAGAAATAACTACTAAAATATACCCTTGTCGAGTCATTGTTGCTTTTGATTTTGTCTCCCTTGTTGGGATGTTGAGATTTTCGTTATTGTTCCCTTGCCGGGATTTAATTGTTTGATATTGTTCCCTTGCTGGGATTTAATTTTTCAATTGATGTTCCCTTGCCGAGAATTCTATTATATTCTGCTTAAAACCTTACCCTTGTTTGTGATTGCTGGTTGGGTGAGGACGAGAGTAAAAGCACGAAGGGTGATGCCGTGCAAGGTTGTAATTTCTTGTCCTTATTGTTATGCTGGCTTTGTTGTTCTTTTCCTTATTGAGATTTATTATATGAAACTATTATCTCCCCACAACATGTTCCCCTTCCTTTATTAATTGTTTTCTCCCTATATTTCTTATCCCTTGTATATATGTATATCTATTTATTTGAACTGCACAGGTTTATTTGGTAGCCTGGTTCTAGCCTCGTCACTACTTCGCCGAGGTTAGGCTAGGCATTTACCAGTACATGGGGTCGGTTGTACTGATGCTACACCTGCACTTCTTTATGTTGTGCAGGTTACGTAGCCGGACCCGGAGGACATCATTAGTGGGATTGTCTTCCAACTTATCCTAAAGGCTTCAAGGTATACTCGCTGGCGTTCATGGGCCTTGGCATCTCTTCCATCCTTATTTCTTCGTTTTTGTCTTGTTTTTCCTCTAGTTTCAGAGACAGTCATGTATTTTCTTTCAGACTTGTATTTAGAACTCTTATAGACAGTTCATGAGTTTGTGACTCCAGGTTTTGGGAAATTATGCGTCTTTGTATTATGATTGTCCTTACTTAGCTTAAACCCATATTTATTCCGTTGTTTAATTGCGAACTGTTTTAGTTATTCTGTTAAATTTAGATTATTATGCTAGTATAGCTATACACGCTGGCTTGTCTAGCGGGTTCAACGTTAGACGCCATCACGGCCCGACAGTGGGATTTCGGGGCGTGACAAAGTTCATTCTCCCGAATTTATATACATTATCCTAGTCTAGTAAGTTAGAGTATTCTCCCTCATTGAGACTTCATATTCATTTTAGTATTGTATTCTATGAGCCAAGAGAGTAGAGATTATATACATACAGTATTACAGTATTTTCACCACCATCGATCTATAATCAGTGGGCAGGCCCCTATTGGGCAACCTCAGATCAGATGGTAAGTGATATACTGAGCCTAGTGCGGCCGATCGCCTATGAGCGAGCCCATCAAGTCAGATCAAACATGTAATTTTATCTCTAGATCATCTTTGACTCCCAGTTACTTTCAGTTATTATATTATCAGTTCAGTTTCATCTTTCCGTTATTTGGTTGCCTTACATACTCGATACATTATTCGTACTAACATCCTTTTGTTGTGGACGCTGCATTCATGCCTGCAGGTATAGCTAATCAGTTTGATGAGCCCTTATAGTAGACGAGGTTAGCATTCAGCAAATGATCGGTAAGAGTCCACTGCATTCGGAGTGCAGTCGAGTTTGAGTCATCATGTGAGAAATTTTCTACAGAGTTATGGGTAGGCCAGTACCTTGTCTCGTTTGATGTCAAATACTCTCAGAGGCTTTGTGGACAAAGTTTTTTTTTGTACAGTATGTTTGAGGCCTTAACGGCCCATATAATTCATGTTTTAAGAAAGATGGTTCATTGATACAGTGATTTCCCACTAATAGTTATGCATTACGAGTTGTGGCCATGTTGGCCCAATTCCCAATAATAGTACGATAAAAAGGATATGTTGCGTTGGTACTCGGTTGAGTAAGGTACCGGGTTTCCGTCGTGGCCCATCAGTTTGGGTCGTGAAAAAAGTGGTATCAGAGAAGTTCTGTCCTAGGGAGTGTATAAGCCATGTCTAGTAGAGTCTTGTTTATGGGTGTGTTGTGTACCACACTTATAAGCAGGAGGCTACATGGCATTTAGCATTGTCACTCTTTCTTCTTACTCTATATTGTGTGGTAGAGCTCACTTGTAAGAAATCAAATTCCTAAATTCTATTTTATTTGTAATAAGGCAATTCCTACATACAAATGACAGTTGGTAAGAGATTGCATGTGGCTATGGAAGAGTTAAGCCAGAGGGACTCAATTTTGCATCATACTTATTATGAGTAAATGTGAGGTCTTCAGAAGACCATGTGCGTACTAAGACGTTTGAGCTTCTTAAAAGGAGCCCTATGTCATGAATATCTATCCACCCATATGTTGAAAAGAAACGAGACAATCAGAAGATAGATACAAGTTTCAACAAGTAAAAGAAGGAAGATGAAGAAGGGTACTAGGTACTCAGCTATGAAGATTATCATTACTTATCACTCAGGAAGGGAGATATAAGATTTTTAGTTACCTTCAACAGTAACATAGGTATGTATAATTGGCCACACCCATTTTAGTTATGCCCTATGGGGTCTAACATGTGTGGTTAAGAGAAGGACGGGATATCAGGATCCGGCTGGTGTTAGGGTAACCCACATTGGTGAATGGATTGCTTGCGTTAGCGGACATTTCTGAAGAATATAGCGAATGTGCTAATATATCTCCTTGTGAGAGACCCAGATGGTGCACTATAATATAGTAGGGCTACATATGAGTACTACAAAGTTAGGCACTGGAATCCTAGGAGGGATAAATATTACCTTAGTGTGTCTCCCATCCCTAGTAGGGAGAGAATGTTAGGAAACCCCAAGAGCCAGTTGATGGGGCAAAGGAGAGATAAAATAAAATGAATGTCATGTTACGGTTTCCGGAATAAAGTGATAGATAGAAATGTTAGCCCCATAAGAAGAGAGTTAATAAATCATTATGAGTAAGTTGTGATACATGGATTACAACGGTTGACAAAATAAATGATAGTATTACATAGTCTATAGTCAAGTGAAGGAAAAGACGAGAGGTGACATGCCTTGAGAAAACAAGAGAGTATAGGCCATAAAGCCATATCCTTATTTAGAGGAATACGTTCGTGACTCTAATGTGATTAGCAGAAGGAAAAGTTATACCCCAAAATTGAGAGAAATTAGTACGGGCTAGTGAACAAGGTTAACTAAACATGAATTGAGGACTGAGTGATTTGATAATAGTCGACATCATAAGAATTTCAGATTGCGTTCCGGCGATAAAAGAATGGACGATAGAAGAATAACCCTTAATGGTCATTCATGAAGACACTTCCATAAAGCAAGAAATGTGAGCAAAGATAAGCTTGAGGGACTATATGTGCCAGTTATACTAAGTGTCATCCTCACGAGTAAGGAAATTTATTATCTTTGGTAAAGAAGGATTACCGTAAAGCGAGTAAGGGTCATCGAAGACGTGAAAAGACGCCAAAGGCAAAGAGGTAAAACATCTATACGTAGATCATCGTAGCATTAAGCCTTAGTACTCCCCTAAAGTGGGGGAGCATGGAGTGATGTGGCATTAAGCCAGAATTTAGTAATCCTAGTAACTATGGAATGGTAAAGAGAGAATGCGATAACAATCATAAAAGGGAGGAGACTGCACCTATTCAAATCCTACAAGATATGCTACGATTCGAGAACATTATGCAAATACGATGTCAAAGAAAGGATGTAAAGGTTCCTAGCCGAGATGTTATTGGTAGATATGGAGCCAGTGCGGGATGTAAGTTAAGACAAACCAAATAAGCAAAAAAAATATAATGTGGAATATTGACATGAGAATGGGCCAACTAGTAGTTAGTAGTAAAGCCTAGTTATGGCTATACAAGAGGATACATACAAATCATTAGATCGTGCAAGATAAACATAGTGAACTCCAACACGGGGAATTTAGTCTCACAAATATGACATTCTGATCCTTGAAAAATATTCAGATAGGAGTTGGAGTAGTTAAAGGTATCGTATGAGTGTTACGGGAATAAAAAAGAGTTCCACTGGGAATACAATCGAAATATCAGTTCAGAAGCAACCTTACAAGTACAAGGGCGTGGAGGTATGTAACTACAGATAATTATAGGCGAGGAAGAACATAAAAAATTCTGTCAAGTAAACAATGTAATAAGCTCGCAGCTTTACAAGATTCAGAGGGTCTTCTCTAACTGCTTCAACGAAATTCTAGTTGAGGAAATAAGGAATACGGCTTCAACCTAAGCACAATGACCTAAACAAGAAATGGCCGTGTAACAACAATATCGCAACAACATTGCAAACACTCCAAATGAAAGTGGCACCTACCGTGGCTAATGAACGGGAAATAAAATTAAAAGTAATATTCAAGATCATATGAGTTGCATGAATATGGCATACGTGGGAACTAAGATAAGCTAAGTATACATTCAAAAAGGGGAGGAAAGACCAGGAAAAGTAATAGCTTACATTTAATGAAAGATGAGAAGGGATGGAGGGAATTATTCGATCAATAATCCAAAGTTAGTTAAGTTATGAAAGCACTTAAGATTTTAGAGTATTATACATGCAGCATATATGTTGACAATCATACAGTCATAAAAGACTTCGGTAGATGTTAAAAGAAAGAACTTAGTCCAGGTCATAGATAAAGGATTGAATTGTTAAAATATTGTATCACGGATATTCCATAAGGTTAAAGTAATAACTAATACCATGAGCCGCAAATCGGAAGATAACTTAAGCCTTCATAAAGGCTGATCAGAAGGAAGAGGAAACTAAAGAGTTAAATCAATGAAGTAAGTCAGGAGCCTGTTATTGGACCCAGACAATTATAGAAATCATTATTGAGAACATAGTGGAATCACTCTTAAAATCAGAGGTGCGAGAGAGATAGTACAATAGACATATTCTATAATTACTGTACGATAAAGCAAGTTAGAAGAAGTAATAGCCTCATAAAAAGTCAGTATGAAACTCCCACCTAATTGTGTATGCACCATAGGTTCAAGTACCATATTAGATCTTCAACTTGTGTATGTGAATCATACCTATGTGGACGGGGGGTTATGAAATGGATAGAAGATACGCTGCGAGATTTTAAGGTAAGTAAGGTAAAGGTTAACAACGTATGAGATACTCAGGTGAAAAAGATTGTGAATAATCCATACTTCAGATAGAGGGCTAAAAGCATTGGGATTCAGTATACACGAATGATAGCGATATCATTAGTGGCATATCTTCCAGTATATGGTTTCTAGGTATTGAGAGATCTAGTAAAGAGAGGAAAGAAGAGTTGGAGACGATCTGGTGTCTCACTTGATGTTACAGAGCAACATATGTAAATCTATGGTGAAAGCAAGTTGAAGGAATGTTGTGAATAGTATAAACATATATGTGTAGGTTGGAAGCTAAAGTATTGTAAAGCGACAAGGTTTTAGGAAGACAGCTGTGCGGATAAGAAAGGGCGAGTGAGAAGGTGCCGAAAATTGATAAGTCGTCAGGATTAAGCCTATGAAAACAAGAATAGTAGATGGTTTCTCTAAGTTATACAAAGCTCAGTATAGCCTGAATAAACTCAATCAAGTCTAAGATTAGTAGCATTTAGAAGAGATGGATGACGTTTTGGCCTTCGATTGAGTAATTATTTGAAGAAACCAAAAAGGGCTTCCATGAATTGTACAGGATTAATATACCCATGTAAGGTGAATCACATTGGGATGCTATGAAATACGGTTATCGAATGTAACGACCCGGTTGGTCATTTTGTGAGTTAGAGCCCCGATCCCCTAATAACTGCTTTCCCCATGTTTGTTTCTGCTTTTGGCATTCGCCGGAGTGATTAATTATGAAATTCAGAGAGTTTTGGGACACTTAGTCCCTAATTGTGTGTTAAGCCTTAGAAATTGGACCGTGGGTGGACCTGTGTGAAGATTGGTCTGGAATGCAATTTTGTCTACTTCATTAGCTCCGTTGAGTGATTTCGGGGGTAGGAGCGCGTCTAGAATGTGGTTTCGAGGTCTGTAGTAGAGTTAGGCTTGAATTGGGGAAAGTTAGAATTTCGGCGATTTCGGCCGATAGGTGAAATTTTGATATCTGGCTCGGAATGGGATCCCGAAAGTGGTTGTAGGTACGTAGTGTCTTTTTTGACCTGTGTGTCAAATTCCAGGTAATTCTGAATAGTTTTGATGTGTTTCAACATCGTTGTGGATTTTGGGAAAATTCTAAGTCTTTAGGCTTGAATCCATGTATAATTTGTAACTTTTGGTGTTATGTGATGTGGTTTGAAGGCCCGACTAAGTTCGAATGAGGTATTACGCCTTTAGCTAAATTTTTTGGTTCTGGTGTCTCGCACCTGCGGAAGGGGAACCGCAGGTGTAGACATGCAGGTGCGGACCGCAAGTGCGGTCACTTTGGCCGCAGAAGGAGATATCGCTGGGCAAAAATAGGCAATTCGAGGTTTTGACTTCATAATTTCTAAAATCAGTTGAAGCTCGGGATTTGGCCATTCTGGGAGGATTTTGAAGATGAGATTAATACGTAATGATTCCTAATCATATTTCCCTTGTATTTAATCAATCTATAGTGAATTATTCAATCATATTATGAAGAAATGGTGGGAAAATGTTTGAGAATGATAGAAAGGTCCCCCAATTGAGAATCCGATTTTTGAGTGATATTTCGACATCAGATTTTGATGATTTTTGGGTGAGTGTAGTGGTGAGTGAATGGGTGTTCGGAATTTGTGCCTTTCACCCGATTTTGAGTCGTGGGCTCGGGAGACATTTTAGGGAATTTCCCTAATTTCACGTGTAGGCTTCAAATTTATTTGTTGAACTAGTTTCTTGTAAATGATATACACATTATGAAACTTATTTGAATAGATTCGTGCCATTCGGAGTTTGGTACTCGTGGCAAGAACGTGATTCCGGGTTAATTTGAGTAGTCGAGGTAAGTGGCTCGCCTAACTTTGTGTTGCTTCCCCTTTAGGATATTTGATGCTAAATGTTGTGTGGGCGCCGTTTACGTGAGTTAACGAGTATGTACACGGGCCGTTATTTAAAAAAATCTCATTATCTTCCTTACTAAAACATAAATTTTTTTCTCTTCCATGAACTTGCTCTCATATGATATATTGTTTTGTTTAGACTAGGAAAGCATGCTTACGTGCTTAATAGTCTACTTGATTTTTCTTTGCTCCACGTTTAGTTAAGCCTTATATGCCTTATCTATGATTAGTATAAACCGTGTTATTTCGATGTTATTCTTGTCATTCATCCTGCATAGCATATTTAAACTGGGACTACAGACGTATTCCGGGAGATCCCCTGTAACTCATAATTATTTTGGGACTACAGACATATTTCGGGAGATGCCCTATACTTCATTTTTATTTTGGGACTACAGACGTATTCTGGGAGATCCCCCTGTACTAAATAATAATTTGGAACTACGGGACGGTATCCCGGGAGATTCCACTATGTGATATATACTGTGTTGAACCGAGGCCTCTCTTTACTGAAGAACTTATGTTGTTTTTCTTAAACTTTTTTACTATATACATTACCTATCTTTGTATTGTTTTAAATTGATTTACATAGAAATACATTAGAGCCTTAACCTGACGTCGTCATTACCTGATTGGGGTTAGGCTTGGCACTGACTAGGTACAAAATATGGTGTACTCATTCCCTTTCCTGCATATGTTTTTCGTGTGCAGATCTACGTACGAGCTACCACCCTCGTGGTTAATCGTTGCTGCTCATTCTAGGACACTGCAAGGTATTTCTTCCATGACCACAAAATTCTCAAAGTCTCCTTCCATTCTATCTTGTAGAGATGTTGTTAAGTACTTTCCAATTTTTGTTAGAACCACCGTAGTGTTAGAAGCTTGTGACTATCTGTGAAATTCCAGGTTTTGGGAAGTTATATTTTGGTATGAGCCGAGCGGCCAGTACGGTATATATGTCATTGCCGTTATCCCATTTATTGCATGTATTTCAATTTAATTTTTCTTCTTTATATTAGGCTTACCTAGTCTTAGAGACTACGTGTCGTCACGACACTTTCGGAGGGTAAATCAGGTTGTGACAAGTTGGTATTAGAGCGTCTAGGTTCATAGGAGTCACAAGTCACAAGACACTTCATTAGGGTCTCGCGGATCGGTGCGGAGACGTTCGTATCTATCTTTGAGAGGCTATGTAACTGTTAAGAACAATCATATTTCTTTGATTTCATTGTCGTGCGAGGTATTGACATCAAAAAAAAATTTCTAAAACTCTATTCTATTCTTTCTCACAGACTGTTAGCACCCGTGCCTGATGGACCGACGACCAGGCACCCTTGTCTCCCAGCCAATGCCTCCAGAGGCAGGGGTAGGGGCAGAGGACGAGCACGCGGTGCAGCCCGAGCAACGACGAGAGCATCAACGGAAGAGCCTACAACAAATCCAGTTGGAGAGCCTGCACAGGAGGTCCCTATTGCTGCTCCAGCCCTCCAGGAGACTTTGGCTCAATTCATGAGCATGTTCAACACATTAGCACAGGCTGAACTACTTTCGATAGCTCCTACTACATCTCAGGCCGGGGGAGGGGCACAGACTCCCGCAGCCTACTCTCCTGAGCAGGGGAGCAAGGTTGATCAGGCCCCAATGTATGTTCCTACGGCCCAGTGGCTCCGGTACAGCATGAGACCAGGGTAGCTATTTTTGAGGCAGAGCAGTTCAGACTTGAGAGGTAGAAGAAGTACCACCCACCTACTTTCAGCGGACTAGCTTCAGATGATGCTTTTGGTTTTCTTGAGGAGTGTCATCATATTCTCTGCACTATGGACATTGTGGAGACCAGTGGGGCTTCGTTCACCACTTTCCAGCTAAGGGGAGGAACATATAAGTGATGGCATGCCTATGAGCTGAGTAGTATGGGCAAGTCAACCTCACTCACCTGGACTCCATTTTCAAAGATGTTTTTGTGAGAGTATGTCCCTCAAAGCCTCAGGAATACTTAGCGCACGGAGTTTGAGCAGTTGTAATAGGGTACTATGACTGTGTCAGAGTATGCAGTCCATTTCAGTGAAATAGCTCGGCATGCACCATCCTTGGTTGCCAATGTCAGAGAGAGGGTTCGCTGCTTCATTGAGGGACTTCACCCAGGTATTCGGACCAGTATGGCCAGAGAGTTGGAGATGGATATCACTTAAAAGTAGGCAGTGACTATTGCCAGGAGAGTAGAGGGCATGTTTTCCCGGGACCGAGAGGAGAGAGGCCAAGAGGTCTCGTGCACCAGCAACACGCTATGGTAGGGGATTTGAGGGTTGCCCTGTTCATTCAGCTCTTGAAGCATCTAGAGGTATTCTAGCCCCTCCTAGTCCACAGGAGTCCTATTATACACCTCTAGTATCCAGTATGCCTCCAGTTAGAGGTGTCATTACATGCCAGCCCAGCAGGCCAGCCCCTATTCAGTCTCAGCCGCAGCGTGCTCCGAGGGGTTATTTTGAGTGTGGTGACACTCGTCACATGATTAGAGATTGACCCAGGGCAAGGAGGGGTGCACCTCAACAGTCTTATCAGCCTCCACGTGCTCCACCGAGTCCTCTAACTATTCTTCCAGCCCCAGCTTCCACTCCACCTCCTCAGCTAGCTCGAGGTGGAGGTCGGGGAGGTAGAGGTTGCCCTAGAAGGGGAGTCCAAGCCAGATACTATGCCCTTCCAGCCCGTTTCAAGGTTGTTGCTTCAGATTCAGTCTTCACAGGTATTGTCCCTATCTGTCTCGGGGATGCATCAGTATTATTTGACCCAGGCTCTACGTACTCATATGTGTCCTCTTATTTTGCTCCACATTTGGGAATATTTCGGTATTCTTTGAGTTCCCCTATTTATGCATCTACTCCGGTGGGAGACTCTCTAGTTGTGCACCGCATATATCGATTGTGTTTGATTACTCATAGTGGTTTTGAGACCAGGGCAGATTTGTTATTAGTCAGTATGGTAGATTTCAATGTTACTTTGGGCATGAACTGGTTTTCGCCCCATTATGCTATTCTTATTTGTCATGCTAAGTCCATGAGGCTGGCTATTCCATGATTGACGAGATTAGGGTGGAGAGGTACCTTAGAGTTTACTCCCTGCATGGTCATTTCATTTCTTAAGGCTCAACAAATGGTTGAGAAAGGGTGTCGTACGTATTTGTCTTATGCGAGATATGTCAGTGTTGATACCCCTCTAGTTGAGTCAGTTCCATTAGTGAGGGACTTTCCTGATGTATTCCCAGCTGACCTCCCGGGTCTACCGCCCGACAGAGATATTGATTTCAGCATTGATATGTAGCCAGGAACTCAGCCCATTTCTATTCCTCCTTACCGTATGGCTCCTCCTGAATTGAAAGAGTTGAAGGATAAGTTACAGGAGTAGCTACATAAGGGTTTCATCAGGCATAATGTATAATATTGGGGGTGATCCAGTGTTATTTGTGAAAAAAGATAGCTTTATGCGTATGTGTATTGATTATCGACAGCTGAAAAAGGTTACATTGAAGAACATGTATATGTTGCCTCACATTGATAATTTATTCGACCAGTTACAGGGTTCCAGCGTTTTCTCCAAGATTAACTTGCGATCTGGGTATCATTAGTTGAAGATTCGGGAGCGGGACATCTCGAAGACTGCTTTCAGAACCAGATATGGTCACTATGTGTTTCTTGTCTTGTCATTTGGGATGACTAATGCCCCAGCAGCCTTTATGCATTTGATGCACAATGTGTTGCCCCAGCAGCCTTTATGCATTTGATGCACAGTGTGTTGCGGCCTTATCTTAATCTTTCGTCATTGTGTTTTTTGATGACGTCATGGTGTATTCCCGATCACGGGAAGATCATGAGCAGCACTTGAGGACGGTGCTGCAGATTTTGAGGGAGAATAGATTGTATGGAAAATTCTCCAAGTGTGAGTTCTGGCTTGATTTAGTGGCATTCTTGGGCCACATAGTGTCTTGTAATGGGATCAAGGTAGATCCGAAGAAGGTGGAGGCGGTGCGGAGTTGGCCAAGAACGTCATCAACTACATAGATCCGCAGTTTCCTTGGGTTGGCAAGGTACTACCGTCGCTTTGTAGGGGAATTTTCATCTATTGCAGCACGTATGACCAGACTGACCCAGAAGGGTGCTCCGTTCAGGTTGACCGAGGAGTGTGAGGAGAGATTTAAGAACCTCAAGACAACTTTGACTACAACTTAAGTGTTAATGTTGCCTACGAGGTCGGGATCTTACACTGTCTACTGTGATACCTCGAGGAGTGGCCTTAAAGCAGTATTGATGTAGGACGGTAGGGTGATTGCCTACACGTCCAGGCAGTTGAAGGTGCATTATCTAGGGAAGAATTATCCGGTTCATGACCTCGAGTTAGCAGTTATTGTTCACGCCCTAAAAATATAGCGTCATTATTTGTACGGTGTTCCCTGTGAGATTTACACTAATCACCGGAGTTTGCATCACCTATTCAGGAATAAGGACCTTAATCTATGTCAGCGAAGGTGGTTGGAGCTACTTAAAGACTATTATATCATCATATTATACCACTCGGGGAAGGCCAATGTAGTGGCCGACGCCTTGAGTCGCCGAGCGGAGAGTTTGGGGAGCTTGTCATATCTTCCAGCGGCTGAGAGGCCTTTAGCCTTGGATGTTCAGACTTTAGCCAACCAGTTTGTGAGGTTGGATATTTTAGAGCCTAGTCGGGTATCAGCTTATGTGGTTGCTCGATCTTCCCTTTATGACCACATTAGAGAGCATCAGTATGATGACCCCCACCTTCTAGTTTCTCGGGATAGGGTCTGGTGAGGCTATGCCAAAGAGGTGTCTATAGATGATGATGGCTTGATGAGGATGAAGGGGCGGATTTGTGTGCCCAATATAGATGGGCTTCGGGAGTTGATTCTGGAGGAGGCCCATAGCTCGCGGTACTCCATCCATTCGGGTGCTGTGAAGATGTATCAGGACTTGAGACAACACTATTGGTGGAAAAGGATGAAAAAGGACATAATGGAATTTGTGGCAAAGTGTCTCAACTGTCAGCAAGTTAAATATGAACATCAGAGACCAGGAGGATTACTTCAGCAGATTGAGCTTCCAGAGTGGAAGTGGGAGCGGATAACTATGGAATTTGTAGTTGGACTTCCACGAACTTTAAGAAAGTTCGATGTTATTCGGGTGATCATGGATTGGCAGACCAAGTAAGCTCATTTTATTCCGGTGCTGACCACTTATTCTTCAGAGAGGTTGGCTGAGATTTATATCAGAGAGATCGTCCACTTTTCACGGTATTCTAGTATCTTTCATCTCAGATAGAGATAAGCAGTTCACATCACGGTTATGGAGAGCTGTACAGCAGGAGTTGGGCACCAGGGTGGAGCTGAGCACAGCCTTTCACCCTCATACGGATGGGTAGTCCGAGCGCACAATTCAGATTCTTGAGGATATGCTCCATGCAAGTGTGATGGAGTTTGGAGGGTCATGGGACCAATACTTGCTACTTTCAAAGTTTGCTTTTAATAACAACTACCAGTCTAGCATTCATTTGTCACCGTATGAGGCTTTGTATTGTAGGCGGTGCCGGTCTCCACTGGGATGGTTCGAGCAGGGGGAGGCCCGATTGTTGGGTACAGATTTTGTCCAGGATGCCCTGGAAAAGGTGAACGTGATTCAGGAGAGACTTCACACAGCTCAGTCCAGGCAGAAGAGTTATGCTGACTGGAAGGTTCGTGATTTGACATTTATGGCTGGTGATTGGGTTTTTCCTTTGGTATCTCCTATTAAGGGTGTCATGAGGTTCCGGTTATTTGACGTGTTTCGACATCATTGTTGATTTTGGGAAAATTCTATGTTTTTAGGATTGAATATATGTATAATTTGTGATTTTTAGTGTTATGAGATGTGCTATGAAGGCTCGACTAAGTTCGAATGAGGTTTTAGTACTGGTTGGAAGTTTTGGTTGAGGTCTCGGGGGCTCGAGGCCACGGATGGTTTTCGGACGCTCAAACAAGAAGATTTTTTACTTAAGCCTATACCTAAAGTTGTTGGTTTGGGTGTCTCGCACCTGCGGAAGGGGAGCCGCAGGTGCCATAAGGGGTTCCGCAGGTGCGATTTTGCCCAAGGCCGACTGGGTCGCAGGTGCGGCTGGGACACTGCAGGTGCGGCGCAGGTACTGCAGGTGCGGCCCCATCCCAATTATTGAGTTTTTGCACCTGCGATGCATTTTCCGCAAGTGCAGTCCAATTGGCTGCAGAAGCGGATATCGCTGGCCAGAAATAGGTAATTCGAGGGTTTGGACTTTATAATGTCTAAAATCAATTGCAGCTAGGGATTCTACGATTCTGTGAGGATTTTGAAGAGGAGGTCAATAGGTAACGATTCCTAATCCTATTTCCCTTGTATTTCATCAATCTATAGTAAATTGTTCAATCTAATTAGGGAGAAATGATAGGAAAGTGTTTGAAAATGAGAGAAGGGTCCCCTAATTGAGAATCCGAGTTTCGAATGAGATTTTGATGTCGGGTTTTGATGATTTATGGGTGAGTGTACTCGTGAGTGAATGGGTGTTCAGAAATTATGACTTTCACCCGATTATGAGTCGTGGGCCCGGGAGACTTTTTGGAGAATTTCCCTAATTTCGTGCTTAGGCTTCAAATTTATTTGTTGAACTAGTTTCTTGTAAATGATATTCACATTACGAAACTTATTTGAATGGATTCGGGCAATTCGGAGTTTGGTACTCGTAGCAAGAACGTGATTCCGGGTTGACTTGACCAGTCGAGGTAAGTAGCTTGCCTAACTTTGTGTTGGGGACTTCCCCCTTAGGATATTTGATGCTAAATATTGTGGGCGGCGTGTACGTGAGGTCACGAGTACGTACACAGGCCGTTGTTTTTAAAAAAAATCTCTTTTTCTTTCTTACTAAAATGTAAATTTTTTTCTCTTCTATGAACTTGCTCTCATATGATATATTGTTTAGTTTAGATTAGGAAAGCATGCTTACATGCTTAATTGTCTACTTGATTTTTCTGTGCGCCATGTTTAGTTAAGCCTTATATGCCTTATCTGTGTTTAGTATAAATCGTGTGATTTCGACGTTATGCTTTTCATTCATCCTGCATGGAATATTTTAATTGGGACTACAGAAATATTCCGGGAGGTCCCCCAGTACTGCATATTTATTTTGGGACTACATACGTATTCCAGGAGACCCCCTTGTACTGCATATTTATTTTGGGACTGCTGACGTATTCCGGGAGATCCCCCTGTAATTCATAGTTATTTTGGGACTATGGACGTATTCTGGGAGATCCCCCTACACTACATAAATATTTGGAACTACGGGACGGATCCCGGGAGTTTCCACTTTGTGATATATATTGTGTTGAGCGGAGGCATCTATTTACTGTTGAACTTATGTTGTTTTTCTAAAATATATTTACTGCATACATTACTTATCTTTGTACTGTTTTAAATTGGTTTACATAGAAATCCAGTGGAGCCTTAACCTGACTCGGGTTAGGCTTTGGCAATTACTGGGTACCAAATATGGTGCACACATGCCTTTTCCTGCACATGTTTTTCGTGTGTAGATCCAGGTACGAGCTACCAGCCTCGTGGTTTGTTGCTGCTGCTGAATCTAGGAGACTGCAAGGTATTTCTGCCGCGACCGCATAATCCTCCGAGTCACCTTTCATTCTATCTTGTAGAGATGCTCTTATGTAATTTCCCGTTTTTGTTAGAGCTACAATAGTGTTAGAATTTTGTGATTATCTGTGATATTCCGGGTTTTGGGAAGTTATATTTTTGTATGAGCCGAGCAGCCAGCTGGACAGTGCTGAAATCTAACACGTGGGCTGGATCGCCGTGATACCTCCGAAGCATGGACACACAAAAAGCTGGATGTACGGCTGATAAGCTAGGTGGCAATGCAAGTCTATAAGCCACCTCTCCCATTCGATCAAGAATCTCAAACGGACCAATGAACATAGGGCTAAACTTGACCTTCTTCCCAAATCTCATCACGCCCTTCATAGGCGACACTCGGAGAAATACTCACTCACCAACGATGAAAGCCACATCTCGAACCTTGCGATCTGCATAACTCTTTTTCCTAGACTGGGCTGTAGGAAGCCTATCCTGAATGATCCTGACCTTGTCCAAGGCCTCCTGAACCAAATCTATACCCAACAACCGAGCATCTCCCGGCTCAAACCATCCAACCGGAGATCGACACCGCCTACCATATAAAGCCTCATAAGGAGCCATATGGATACTCGACATGTAGCTATTGTTGTAGGCAAACTCTGCTAAAGGCAAGAACTGATCCCACGATCCACCAAAGTCAATAACACAAGCTTGGAGAATTTATTCCAATATTTGAATAGTCTGCTCGGACAGTCCATCCGTCTGAGGATGAAATGCTGTGCTGAACTCCACCTGGGTGCCTAATTCCTGCGGAACTGCTCTCTAGAAACACGAGGTAAAATGCGCGCCCCCGGTCCTAGATGATAGATACCGGCACACCATGAAGGCAAAAAGTCTCTCGAATATAGAACTCAGCTAACCTCTCGGATGAATAGGAGACTGCCACAGGAATGAAATGTGCTGACTTGGTCAGCCTATCAACAATGACCCAAACTGCATCGAAGTTCTTCCGGGTCAACAGAAGTCCAGTAACGAAGTCCATAGTGATACTCTCTCACTTCCACTCGGGAAGCTCAATCCTCTGAAATAAACCACATATTCCACAATATCATTCTTCATTCTACGCCACCAATAATGTTGCCGCATATCCTGATACATCTTCGCGGCGCCTGGATGAATAGATTACCGGGAACTGTGGGCCTCCTCTAAAATCAACTCTCGAATCCCGTCAACATTCGGCACAAAACTCGCCCCTGCAATCTCAAAACACCATCATCATCTAAGGTCACCTTCTTGGCATCTCCGCGCTGCACCGTGTCTCTAAGGACACACAAATGGGGATCACCAAATTGTCGATCACGGAGACGCTCCAATAATGAAGAATGATCGAGCGTACAAGCCAACACTTCACTAGTCTCACAAATATCAACCTCACAAATCGATTGGCCAAATCATGAACATCCAAAGCAAGCAACCTCTGACTGACCGGAATAAAAGCAAGACGACCCATGCTAGCTGATTTCCTACTGAAAGCACCGGCCACCACATTGGCCCTCCCCGTGTGATATAAGATGGTAATATCATAATCTTTCAACAACTCCAACCACCTTCTCTGCCTCCAATTCAACTCCTTTTTCTTGAACAAGTACTGAAGACTCTTATGATCCGTGAACACCTCACACGCCATGCCATACAGATAGTGCCTCCAAATTTTAAATGCGTGGACAATGGCTGCAAACTCCAAAGCATGCACTGGATAGTTCTTCTCATGAATCTTCAACTTCCTCAAAGCATAAGCAATGACCTCGCCATCCTGCATCAACACTACACCAAGCCCAATACGGGAATCATCGCAATAGACTGTATAAGGCACTGAACCTGTGGGCAAAACCAATACCGGTGACGTAGTCAAATCTATCTTGAGCCTCTCAAAGCTCGCCTCAAACTCGTTAGACCATCTAAATTTGGCACCCTTATAGGTTAACCTGGTCATCGGGGCTGCAATAGATGAGAACCCCTCCACGAACCGACAATAGTAGCCTGCCAGTCCCAAGAAACTCCAAATCTCTATAGCTGATGCTGGTCTAGGCCAGTTCTTGACTGCCTCAATCTTCTTCGAGTCAACCTGAATACCCTTTGCTGATATGACATGACCCAGGAATGCAACTGAACTCAACCAGAATTGACACTTTGAAAACTTTGCGTATAGCTGAATATCCTTCATAGTCTGGAGAACCCTTCGGAGATGTTGCTCGTGCTCGTCCTGACTACGGGAGTATATCACGATATAATCAATGAAGACTATCACAAACTAGTCTAAATAAGGCCTCAACACTTGGTTCATCAAGTCCATAAAAGCTGCTGGGGTATTTGTCAACCCAAACGACATGACCAAAAACTCGTAATGCCCGTACAAAGTGCGGAAAGTTATCTTAGGGACATCGGATGCCCTAATCCTCGACTGATTTTGCCCTAATTCTCTACCTCTACCTCTAGCACCTCTACCCCAACCTCTAGCTAGCTAGGTATGCTGTGGAAGACCTGGTGCAAGTACCATGGCACAAGAACCCTGATGCTGTGAACTACCTGAAGCTTGAGGGCAAAATCTGGTAAGGTGACCCGGATCACCACAAGTGTAACAAGACCTCGGCTGCTGAGGGAACTGAATTTGACCCTGTCGACCTGACTGACCACCCCAGAAACACTGATGCGGTGGTGCACTGATGAGAGTTAGTGGCGCACTGTAAGGCTACTGATCATAATAGGGCGTCTAATAACCACGACGACCTGGAGTACAATGGGAAACCTAGAGAGCTGACTGAAAAGGTCTGGGAGGATGACCTCTACTTGAAGAATCCCTGCCCCAAGATGAGGCACCACTGAAACGACCGAAATGACGGGGCCTCTTGTCAGCCGCCTGACCACCACCCTATGAAAAAATCATCTCAATCCTCCTGGCCACATTGGCCGCATCCTGTAATGATATATATGTACCTGACTCTCTAGCCATCTGAAGTCTGATAGACCGGGCCAATCCCTCAATAAATCTTCGAACCCTCTCCCGATCAGTGGGAAGTATCATAAGAGCATGTCAGGCTAGAGCAATGAACCTGGTCTCGTACTGAGTGACTGACATGGATCCCTGCTGGAGACACTGAAAATGCCTCCGAAGGTCCTCCCTCTGAGTAATGGGAAGGAACTTCCCTAAAAATACCTATGAGAACTGAGTCCATGTCAAATGTGTAAATCTAGATGATCTGGCTAAGCAATAGTCTCTCCACCAACTCTTGGCTGCGCCCGATAACCGAAAAGTAGCGAAGTCAACCCCGTTAGACTCCACTATGCCCATGTTCCGAAGAACCTCATGGCAGTTGTCCAAATACTCCTAGGGGTCCTCTGATGGTGAACCAGTGAAAGTAGCAGTGAATAACTTAGTGAACCTGTCCAGTCTCCACAAAGCATCTACTGACATAGCTGCTCCCTCTACTACCGGTGTTTCAATACGCGACTGAGCTACTCCGACTTGTTGAGGTGCTAGAGTCTGAAACTGTGGAGCTAGCTGCTCTGGCGCGCGGGTGGCAGGAGTCTGGACACCTCCCCCAATGTGAGAGACGGCTGGTTCAATAGGAAGAATACCCGCTTGTGCTACACCCTCCATGAGTTTGACTAGACGGACAAGAGCGTCCTGAAGCACTACAGTAACTATGAACCCCTCTGGGACCTGAGATGGTCCAGCCGGGACTGCCAGAATTAGGACCTCCTCGTTAGACTCGACCTGAGGGTCCTCCCCTACGGCTGCTGCTCTGCGCTGAGCCCAGCCCCGGCAGAGCCTCGTCTTCGACCTCGACCCTTCGTAGGAGTTGTAGCAAGAGTGTCGGGCTGCTGAGCGGAACCATGGGAAGAACGCGTCCTCGCCATCTGCGAGAGAATAGAATAGAAACTCAATCATTACTCAGAATTCATAGCGCACGACAGAGAAGAAAAGAAATATGGATTCATCGTAACTTTGCAACCTCTGGGGGATAAATTCAGACGTCTCCGTACCAATCCCTCAGACTGTACCAAGTCGTCTGTGAGTTGTGAGACCTAAGTAACCTAGTGCTACAAATATGTAGACCCTAGATAAAATAACACTGAAGCATCTTAATAACAGACCCTAATAGTACTTCTAATGACTGCATCTGAAGACTCAGCCTCTGGCCTGGCTGGAAGAGCATAACATCGGAGCTGGGGCCCACCACCCTGAACCACATCTCTGGGATGGCCGGCCTCCACCCCTATCGGCCTGAGCTCCACCTCCACCTCTAGCACCTCTACACCCACCTCTAGCTGGCTGGGCATGCTGTGGAAAACTTGGTGCATGTACTATGGCACGAGAACCCTAATGCTCGAGGGAAAAATCTAGAAAGGTGACCCGGATCACCACAAGTGTAACAAGACCTCGGATGCTGAGGGAACTGAATCTGACCCTGTCGACCTAAATGACAAAGCCAGAAACTCTGATGCGGCGGTGCACTAATGGGAGCTAGTGGCGCACTATAAAGGTGTTGATCAGAATAGTGCGTCTGATATCCACGACCACCTAGAGTACCATGGGAAACCTGGAGAGTTGACTGAAAAGTTCTGGGAGGATGACCTCTTCCTGAAGAATCCCTTCCCCCGGATGAGGCTCCAGTGAAACGACCGAAATGACGGGTCCTTTTATTATCCCCCTGACCACCACCCTGTGACAAAATCATCTCAATCCTCCTGGACACATTGGCCGGATCCGAGAACGATATATCTGTACCTGACTCTCTAGCCATTTGAAGTCTGATAGGCCGGGGTCAATCCCTCAATAACTCTCTGAACCTCCCCCGATTAGTGGGGAGTATCATAAGAGCATGTCGGGCTAGAGCGATGAACCTGGTCTTTTATTGAGTGACTAACATGGATCCTTGCTGGAGACGCTCAAACTGCCTTGGAAGGTCCTCTCTCTGAGTAATGGGAAGGAACTTCCCCAAAAAAACCACTGAGAACTGAGTCCACGTAAAAGGTGTAGATATAGCTAGTCTGGCTAAGCGATAGTCTCCCCACCAACTCTTGGTTGCGTCCGATAACGAAAAACTAGCGAAGTGAACCCCGTTGGACTCCACTATGCCCATGTTCCGAAGAACCTCATGGCAGCTGTCCAAATAATCCTGGGGGTCCTCTGATGGTGAAGCAGTGAAAGAAGCAGCGAATAACATAGTGAACCTGTCCAGTCTCCAAAAAGCATCTGTTGACATAGATGCTCCCTCTGCTACCGGTGCTGCAGTACCCGAATGAGCTACTCCGGCTGGCTGAGGTTCCAGAGTCTGAAACTGGGGAGCTAGCTACTCTAGCGCGTGGGTGGCAGGGATTTGGGCACCTCCCCCAACCTGAGAGATGACTGGTGCAGTCGGAAAAAGACCCACCTGTGATACACTCTCCATGAGTCCGACTAGAAGGACAAGAGCATCCTGAAGCACTGGGATAGCTATGAACCTCTCTAGGATCTGAGCTGGTCCAGCTGGGACTGCCAGAACTGGGACCTCCTTGTAAGAATCGACTTGAGGTTCCTCCACTAGGGCTGCTGCTATAGGCTGAGCCCAGCCCCGACCTCTAGCACGGACTCGTCCTCGACCTCGACCCCTCCTAGGAGCTATAGCAGGAGTGTCGGGCTGTTGAGAGGAACCAAGGGAAGCACGCGTCCTCGCCATCTGCGACTGAATATAATGTAAACTCAATCAGTACTCATAATTCATAGCGCATGACTGAGAAGAAAATAAATATGGAGTCATCCTAACTTTGCAACCTCTGGGGGATAAATTCAGACGTCTCCGTACCAATCCCTCAGACTCTACCAAGTCGTCTGTGAGTTGTGAGACCTATGTAACCTAGTGTTATGAATACGTAGACCCTGGATCAAATAGCACTGAAGCATCTCTATCACAGACCCGAATAGTACCTGGCTGGAAGAGCATAACAACGGGGATGGGCCCCACCACCCTGAACCACATCCATAGGAAGGCCGAGTGTTGGCTGGCCTCCACCCCTGGCGTCCTGAGCTCCACCTTTATGACCTCTACCTCCACCGCTAGCATCACTACCCCCACATCTAGCTAGTTGGGCATGCTGTCGAACACCTGGTACCTGTACCATGGCACAAGAACCCTGATGCTCGAGGGCATAATCTGGCAAGGTGAACCGGATCACCACAAGTGTAACAAGACATCGGCTGCTGAGGGAACTTAATCTGACCCTGTGGACATGACTGACCACCCCGAAAACTCTGATGCGGCGGTGCACTGATGGGAACTGGTGGCACACTGTAAGGTTGCTGATCAGAATAATAGTGCGTCTGATAACGACGGCCACCTGGAGTACCATGGGAAACCTGGAGAGCTGACTGAAAAGGTCTAGGACGATGACCTCTGCCTGAAGAACCCCTGCCCCCAGATGAGGCACCACTAAAACGACCGAAATGATGGGGCCTCTTGTTAGCCCCCTGAACACCACCCTGTGACAAAATCATCTCAATCCACCTGGCCACATTGGCCGCATCCTGGAACGATATATCTGTACCTGACTCTCTAGCAATCTAAAGTCTGATAGGCTAGGCCAATCCCTCAATAAATCTCCGAACCCTCTCCCGATCAGTGGGAAGTATCATAAGAGCATGTCGGGATAGAGAGATGAACCTGGTCTCGTACTCAGTGACTGACATGGATCCCTGCTAGAGACGCTCAAACTACCTCCGAAGGTCCTCTCTCTGAGTAATTGGAAGGAACTTCCCCAAAAATACCTCTGAGAACCGAGTCCAAGTAAAAGATGTATATCCAGCTGGTCTGGCTAAGAAATAGTCTCTCCACCAACTCTTGGTTGCGCCCGATAATCGAAAAGTAGCGAAGTCAACCCCGTTAGACTCCACTATGCCCATGTTCCGAATAACCCCATTGTAGGTGTCCAAAAAATCATGGGGGTCCTCTGATGGTGAACTAGTGAAAGTAGCGGTGAATAAATTAGTGAACCTGTCCAGTCTCCACAGAGCATCTGCTGACGTAGCTGCTCCCTCTGCTACCGGTGCTGCAATACCCGACTGAGCTATTTCGACTGGCTGAGGTGCCGGAGTAAGAAACTGTGAAGCTAGCTGCTCTAGCGCGCGGGTGGCAGGAGTCTGTGCAACTCCCCCAGCCTGAGAGACGGTTGGTGTAGTAGGAAGAAAACACGCCTGTGCTACACTCTCCGAGAGTCCGACTACACGGACAAGAGCGTCCTGCACTTGGGTAGCTATGAACCCCTCTTGGACTTGAGCTGGTCGAACTAGGACTGCTGAAACTGGGACCTCCTCGTCAGACTCGACCTGAGGGTCCTCCACTGAGGCTGCTGCTCTAGGCTGAGACCGGCCCCGACCTCAAGCACGACCTCGTCCTCGACCTCGACCCCTCGTGGGAGATGTAGCAGTAGTCTCGGGCTGCTGAGCAGAACCAAGGGAAGCACGCAACCTCACCATCTGCGAGAGAATAGAATAGAAACTCAATGAGTAATCAGAATTCATAGCGCACGATAGAGAAGAAAAGAAATATGGAGTCATCCTAAGTTTGTAGCCTCTAGGATAAATACAGACGTCTCCGTACCGATACCTCGGACTCCTATCAAGTTGTCTGTGAGTTGTGAGACCTATGTAACCTAGTGCTCTGATTCCAACTTGTCACGCCCTGAAATCCCACCATCGGACCGTGATGGCGCCTAACGTTGAACCCACTAGCCAAGCCAACGTGTATAGTTAAACTAGCATAATAACATCAATTTAACAGAATAAACTAAAACGGTTCACAATAAAACAGCAAAATAAATACGGTTTCAAGCTAAGTAAGGACAACATAATATAACGACGTTTATATTTTCCCAAAACCTAGAGTCACAAACTCACGAACTGTCTATAAGAGTACTAAATATAAGTATGAAAGGAAATACATGACAGTCTCTGAAACTAGAGGAAAAACAAGACA